>CM062106.1:6797328-6879394 GCA_031163375.1 Conogethes punctiferalis | reverse complement strand
TAAGTTTACAAAATCTTTACGTTTCTACTCAATCATTGCCTGTGTCATGCTATGGAGTCGGATCAATATGTTCCCTTCTTCCATTCAACTGTATCGTACCAACCTTCGTGGCCTCATTTGCTGTTGAAGCCATGTTCATATTAGGAGAAGCCTATGTCCAGCCGTGGACTGCAAAAGGCTGCTGATTCCACATAGCAGAACCACAAAATGATGAGAAGGGTTACTCCTCAGAGTGGTCGTGACTGGTTATAGCTGATGTAAAGAAAGAAAGAAAGAAAAAATGTTTATTAGGTACCTTCTTCACCATCTTACCATAATCAGCCTATTGCAGTCCACTGCTGGACATAGGCCTCTCCAGTTGTTCGCCACTTAGGGCAAACTTCTGGTGGATACACCCATAATCGCCACGCCGGGCAGACGTGTTGGCGATCGCAGGGCGTAGCTTCTCGCTCCGGTGAAGCTGCTGCCCGTCGTCGGTCTGTGGTATTTAGCTACGCCATCAATTGTGATGGTTATACCGCCACTAGTCGGTTGCCAGCGCCTCGTTTGTTATTCGGCAGGATGCACCACGGGCAGGTGAGGTTGGCTTGGAGTGAAAAGATGATAGGCCGCTCCCTTACATCCCATAATATAACCTCAGCCTAAATATACATATAATAGGCGTCTTGATAGTTTGACATACCTAAGCTTCCATTCCAATACATTCACGTTTTCATTCCAGATCGGGTTCGTGGCCTGTGCCCCTGCCCCAAGTAAGTATTGAATAGATTTATTTGCTCCTATCCAGTCTATCTGAAAGAACTCCTTTGGAACAATAATATGAACAACCTAGACATGCCACGCTGGGCCACACAGCGCCATCTAGTCCCATACTGAGCCCGAAATTGCACTATGGCTACTAGTACCCTATAGAATGCCGCCAATTTTTTTTTTTAGTAGCTCGACATAATGGCTTCCCTACGCCTGATGGAAAGCCAAAGAGAAGCCCAAGTCGCTGTGACAACTGGCAAGTAACTGGCCTGTCAGTTGCCACTGCCATGCCGGCCCAACCCTAACCCCCCACGAGCCAAATGACCTCCGGGTCGTGTTTCTGCCGGTGAGTAGGGTTTCCGGAGCTCGTGCGGTTAGGGTTGGACCGGCATGGCGGTGGCAACTGATTAGTAACGGACCAGCTTCTTGCCCGTTGTGACAGCGACTTGGGCTTCTCTTTCGCTTTCTACCAGGCGTAGGGAAGCCGTGTCGAGCTACTATAAAAAAAGTCAACTTAAAAACTTATTTAGACACTTTATTGTAACTGAATGCATAGCATACACAGAACACTCAGACCAGTACAAGCAGACGTGTTCATGCACACAAATGTTGTTCGGTGCTGGGATCGAACCCTCAACTGTATCAGCAACGTTCACTAGTTACCACTGAACCAACTCGTTGTCAACTAATTAGAATATAGGTACGTAGCGAGTTTCCGCTCGAATTGCGCCGCCTGCCCGGGGACGTACCTCCACCCTATAGAATACCGCAGCTAAATGACCTTCGGGTCGTGTTTCTGCCGATGAGTCTGCTGGTGTTGCAGGCGTCCATAGGCTGCGGTAACCGCTTAGCATTAGGCGGGCCGTAGGCTAGTATTCCGTCTTTGTGGTATAAAAAAAAGTTGGTAAATATGACGTTGGCCTACGATCAGCAGTGGACGGACCAAGGCTGTTGATTGATTGATTGATCCTCACGTTTCTCTTTACAGGTCCTAGCCTATTAGGTGGCCTTACGGGCGCCATCACGGGTGCCGGTAAGTTTTGTACCCTTAATTATTTAAGAAACTAGCTGTGCCAACGGTTTCGCACGCGTGGATATCGGGTTTCAAGAATAACGGACTGTTATAAAATGGTGCCTAAATTTTAAGTTACACCTCTAGCATTACATCAGCGAAAAATGCATTTAATTCCATACAGTAGTTTTCGCGTGATGCGCGATCAAACATACACATAAAAATTTCTCCAGTTTTCCCAACACTTCCCTTAACTGCTCTGCTTCTGAAAAATACGAGTATACTCGTATTACTTGCCCAAGAGTATGACGAATAATTGTACCAAGTTTCGTTAAAATCCGTCTAGTAGTTTTTGTTTCTATAACAACCATACAGACAAAAAATTTACTGCTTACATTTTTGGCATCAGTATCGATCACTAAATCACCCCCTCATAGTTATTTTGAAAATATATTTCATGTACGGAATTGACCTCCTTTTTTTTCCATCAGTTACCAACATCGTGTCAGGAGTTACAAGTAAGTAAATCCACATTATCTCGTATAATAAAGCTTACTTGGAAATGTTGCACCATAAAATACAAGAAAAGTAGGGCTTATTAAATGCTAATTGAGACACTCATCCGGAAGGACCTTGACCCTATAAAATACCGCAGCTAAATGACCTCCGGGTCGTGTTTCTGCCGGTGAGTAGGGTTTCCAAAGCTCGTGGGGTGAGCGATGCATCGGCAGCTAAGGGTTAGGGTTGGGCCGGCATAACGGTGGCAACTGACAGGTGACTGACTGGTTACTTGCCCGTTGTCACAGCGACTTGGTTTCGCTTTCCATCAGGCATAGGGAAGCTATGCGAAACATAAAGGCCTATGTCGGGCAGTGCAGCCTAAAGATGATGGTAAGTGGTGATATATTTCTGCTCTATACAGTTTTTTTATAAGAAGGGCATTCAGGATGTCCTCACTCCACCTGACGGTAAGCGGTCGTGAGGTCCAAAAGTTAGGTCGACAGGCACAATAGAACAAACCCACCGCGCCTGTCGCCCTCACCCTGAAGGTCCAAAGAGAAAGCACCCAGGACTGTAAGAGGAAGGAATCACATAAGCTGGAAGGGCAATGCATGACTCAATTTGATATCTTTGTCATTTTCCGATTTTAAAACTATTTTTGGAACCGATGCTACCACCATAACCGTCGGCGGTTTCATAGCATGTTCCTTTCTTCTTCTTCTTTTTGAGTCAGTGATAAACCCCTAATAGTATTCATACACTAACACAGATCCCGACCAAAACTTAGCAACCGAGATACCTCTGCCAGTCGTTTGGCAGAGATCCTCCAAAGTGCAGGTACTGGGGCACAATGGACAGGTGATCATATGCGACACAGTTTGAGAGGTCGCGGCACAGTCGCGGTACCTTTGCGCCCCTTCGTTCACCCCCATACCTGCCCTACATCGGCCAACCCCGGACCGACCAAGCATTACTTAAGCCCTCAGCTCAAGCTATAAGAACAATCAGTTACTTTTTCTCCGTGTTTCATTCTCAGATGTGACTAGTGGAGTGTTGACAGGCGTTTCCGGAATAGTTAACTCTACTACGGATGTGGTCGACAACCTTGTTGCATCCGCCACAGGTACTTATATTTTTTATTATTTCACGGCACATGGTGTTCCTTTTTAAAACTTTCATTCAGCTTGAATTGTTAGTACGAGTATGTTAGTGTGCGTCAAATCTTGCGAGCTGAATTATGACCACTTCTTGTCGTCAGATTAGGTCGAAATTTGCCATCCTTTTGTTTACATCAGGAATGCCTTTACGCATACACCAGGGCCCTAGGTACGGGACGCCTGGGTTATATGGGACTCACTCCTAAAACGGAGAATACCCACTAAACCTGACGGTGGTCTGCTACGAGCGTCATGTCTAATGAAAGTAGGATATTATAGAACACAAGACTTCCTAGACGATAATATCACATGGACATAAAGAGCTGCTTGCCTGCACTTGTGAAATATTGTATAATGTAAGACATCAGAAATATGGTATGTACCTACCTATATTTAAAAATAAAGGCAAACTGATGAGTTTCTTGCGGCACTTCTTCTCATCAGACCTCATTCTTATAACGTCGAAGTGCTACTTAGTAGGAAAAAATGTTTGACGTGCAAAAGTATTACTCGTGAATCTATTTGCAGAAAAAAAATATTTTATTTTATTTCACAGAATGCTTTTCTAAACTAAATAGTTTGCGCGGAACTTCCAATTTGGCAAAATGTGTACTAATTAATATGTATATCTAATTATTAACCTTGCAGGTACCGTTCAAGACGTGGTGGTGGGCGTCGTGCAGGTGGTGACCGGGACCGGTGAAGTGGTAGATGCTCTGGTCACCAACGTCACAAGTAAGTCCTGCATTCTCCTGTGTGGTCTGTATGGGGATGTAAGGGAGCGACCTATCATCTATCCGCTCCGAGCCACTCACCTGCCCGTGGTGCATCCTGCCGAATAACAAACGAGGCTCTGGTCACTGACCGGTATAACTGTCGCAGTCATCTGGTTGAATCTCCTATTCAATTGAATCGCTAGCGCGTTCATTGAATGACGACATTCAATTGAATGACTAGACCGAACGTTGACTAAACACGCGTCACTTAACGTCCAACTAGGTAGCGGATTGAAACATAGCCCTTTGATAAGAGCGGACGTAAAAGCAGTCAGGTGATTGTAATTTAGTTCATTCTTTTCCCACGCGGCGTTAGTAGTCACCAAAACAAATGTGGCTTCAAACATGATCAAAAAGATATGAACAGATTGATATTTTTTTGATTAGATTAGACTGACTTATTCGTAATAAAATAGCGTGGCAGCATGAATTTACCTATTAATACGCCGCCTCCGGATACTTTTAAAGAAAAATTAAAAACTAAACATTACACAATCGGCTTTTACCCATTCAACGACTATGCTAAAATGACGTTCAGTCAAGTCGTTGAACGTTTCATTCAATAACTTGACGACTTGTCCTTTAGGCATTCAATTGAATGTCGTCATTTAATTAACGCGCTAGCCATTCAATTGAATAGGAGATTCAACCAGTTGACTGCGACATAACCATCACGACTGAAGGCGTACGTAGCTAGAATGCCCAAGGCTGATGACGGGCAGCAGCGTCACCGGAGACCAGCGAGCCTAGCGTGGCGGTTATGGGTTAAGCCTCCAAATGTTTGACCAAAGCGTCGTCTAGCAGTAGACTGCGGTAGGCTGATGATGATGATGACAAGGTCACATTATTTTGACAGGCTCGGTGGCTCATTTTGATAGTGACCTCTGCCCTCTGAGCCAAGGGTCGTGGGTTCGATTCCCGCACAGTACAAACATTTGTGTTCATGAACATGTCTGTTTGTATTGGTCTGGGTGTTTTCTATGTATAATATGTATTTATTTACAAAAAAAAAATGTATTTGAGGGTATCACGAGCGCGTTGCCTACCCTTTAGAAACCTCTTCACAACCTTTTTGAAGGACCCCATACTGTAGTCTCGGGGGAGAGCCTCGGCGGGGAGCTCATTCCAAAGCCTGAGTGTGTGTGATGTTGTCAGATATTTACATGTATTTACTCTTTCAGGCTTGGTCAACACAACTGTCGGCGCCGTAGTTGAAGTCGTAGACTCTGCGGGCAACCTGGTCGAAGGCATTGTGGTTAACGTAACCAGTACGTATGGCACCAGTAGCTTTAACATTATGCTTACTCATATTGTGGGAGCAGACTCTCCCGTACGAGAAGCGAGGTAGAGAGAGGTAGGCATAGCGAATCATCGCTCGAATTGACCTCCACCCTATAGAATCTGTATTCTAAAATGACCTCCGGGTCGTGTTTCTGCCGGTGAGTAGGGTTTACATAGCTCGTGGGGTGAGTGCTGCATCAGCAGCCGGGGGTTAGGGTTGGGCCGGCGTAGCGGTGGCAACTGGCAGGTAACTGACCAGTTACTTGCCAGTTGTCACAGCGATTTGGGCTTCTCTGTCGCTTTCCATCAGGCGTAGGGAAGCCATTATGTCGAGCTATTATCAAAAAAAAAGAGTTCTTACGAAAGCTCAACGGTCAAGCCACGTATTTTTGCAAAGATGTTAAATTTGTGATTGTGAAGTAAGATGCTTGTATTGTATACTTCACATACATTACCATAAACTAAGATACATTTCTTTCCTCTACAGCCAGCGTTCTCAACACGACCAGCAGTATTCTGAACGCAACTTTGACCAGTCTTCTTGGTTAGTAGACTTTTGTAACAAGCCCTCATTCAAACTACGTCACCTCATCATCAGCCTATCGCAGTCCACTGCTGGACATAGGCCTCTCCAGTTGTTCGCCACATTAGACAAACACCTGGCTTTACACATAATCGCCACGCTGGGCAGGCGAGTTGGCGATCGGTAGGTGCAGCTCCTCGCTCCGGTGCCGCTGCTGCCCGTCATCGGCCTGTGGTATTTAGCTACACCTTCAATCGTGATGGTTATGTCACCGTAAAATTGTAAATACCGTTAGATTATAATCTATCTCTATATATTATGGATAACCACAGCGAGAAGCGAATTACCGCCAGCGCCATCTACTGGTGTTGACGAGGAACGAATGGTACTTTGACTGGGGAATGTTGACTTCTTTTATTGTAATGGTAAAACGTGGTTATTTCTTTGCAGGAGACGATGGTATTCTCGCTATCGTAACTGACTTAGGCCTTGATGTGCTAAGTGAGTCTGAATTATTTTATTTTATTAACTAGCTGTGCCCGCGACTTCGTCCGCGTGGAATAGAGTTTCATCCCCTATTTCATCCCCTTGGGGGTGGAATTGATCAAAATCCTTTCTTAGCGGATGCCTACGTCATAACATCTACCTGCATGCCAAATTTCAGCCCGATCCGTCCAGTGGTTTGGGCTGTGCGTTGATAGATCACTATGTCAGTCAGTCACCTTTGAATTATATATAATATATAATATATATATATATATATATATATATATATATAATATAATATTTAGATTATTATACATGTATGTAGTGCGTAATGAAGTATACCTATTTATCTATAATTCAAGTTTAATTTTCTATTGAGACTGGCCCGGAGGCTCATTTGGTAGTGACCTCTGCCTTCTGAGCCAAGGGCCAAGCCATAGTTATTAAAAAATTTAGTTAATGTACAGAATTGATCACTCTACAGATTTATTATAAGTATAGATAACGTGAGAATGGTGCAGTTGTAATTTTGTAATATTTTTCAGCCGAGGTTCTTGGCAGTCTTCAGAACATCTTAAGTAATACTACAACACTACTTTTGGGTGAGTGCCACTGTATTTACTTGTATTGTTGAAGGGTGTTTGATAGGGGTGTAAGGGAGCGGCCTATCATCTTTTCGTTCCAAGGCCACCTCACCTGCCCGTAGTGCATCCTGCCGAATAATAAACGAGGCGCTGGCAGCCGACTGGTGGCGGTATAACCATCACAGTTGAAGGCGTAGCTAAATACCACAGACCGGTGACGGGCAGCAGCGTCACCGGAGCGAGAAGCTACGGCCTGCGAACAAACCAAACAGACAGTAATAATTGGGAACTATCTACCTACCATGAAAAACTCTTTTACAAGCGTTTCATTTCGCCTAAAAGTAACCTTTTCACTAGTGTATCCTAAAAAATTACAAACAAAACTTTCGGTGGGCTTACTAACAAATTTAAGGTAATTAAAGGTGAAGGTCATTGGAAATCTCATTTGTGTTAAGGCGCGACGTCTTCACACGTTGCTTTATTTTGTACTAGCTGTGCCGGCGGCGTCGCACGCGTGGATATCGGGTTTCAAAAGTAACAGACTTCCATAAAATGGTACCTACATTTTAAGTTAGACTTCTAGCAATACATTGGTGAAAACCAGATTTAATTCCATGAAGTAGTTTTCGCGTGATGCACGATCAAACATGCGGATAAAAATTTCTCCCGTTTTCCCAACACTTCCCGTCACTGCTATGCTCCTATCGATTGTAGCGTGATGAAAAGTATACTATAACCTGCCCAGGAGTATGAAAAATAATCGTACCAAGTTTCGTTAAAATCTGTCCCGTAGTTTTTTTTTCTATAGCGAACATACAGACAGACAGACAAAAATTTTACTGATTGCATTTTTGGCATCAGTATCGATCACTTATCACCTCCTGATAGTTATTTTGAAAAAATATTTCATGTACAGAATTAACCTTTCTACAGATTTATTATAAGTATAGAATAGATGGAAAAAAAGTTGCGCCGTATTGCAATTTCTTGAAAATGGGGTTGCTCACCAGAACGTGTTAAAAGAATTCATTTATATCTTCGCGTTGTAAATGTTTATAATGCTTCTTTACAGGCGATGGCGGCGTTGTGAGTAACACTACAGCGCTTGTTAGTACAATCGCCAACCAAGTAGCCACTTCTGTGTCAGGTAACGAAAATCCTTAATTTTAATGCCGCGTTTACACGCTCGCGTTCAATACGACATCCAACGAGCACAAACACAAGCACAAGCATGTGAACGGGCTGTTCGACTGTTTGAATGTGCACGTGCGTGCGCAGTGTGTAGGGCAGGGCTGCTCGCCGAGCTGCTTGCCAGGCTGCTTGCCGGGCTGCGTGGCACGCGTGTAAACCTAGCATAAGAGATGTACGTGTATGTTAGCAACGTATCGACTTTTCGCTTCAACCCCCACCTGCCCGCGGTGCATCCTGCTGGATAACAAACGAGGCTCCCTCTAAACTATTCATATTTTAATAAAATAAAATAAAATAGTTTATTTCTTTCTCTTTCTTAAGAGAGGTAGGGCATAGCGAATTTTCGCTCGTATTGAGCTGCCCGTCCGGGGAAGGACCTCCACCCTATAGAATACCGTAGCCAAATGACCTCCGGGTCGTGTTTCTGCTGGTGAGTAGGGTCTCCGGAGCTCGTGGGGGGTTAGGGTTGGGCCGGCATGGCAGTGGCAACTGACAGGTAACTAATCAGCTACTTGCCAGTTGTCACAGCGACTTGGGCTTCTTTGGCTTTCCATCAGGCGTAGGGGAGCCATTATGTCGAGCTACTATAAAAAAAAAAAAAATTCTGCAAATAGATTCGTCACACTTTTTTTCATACCAGCACTTACACGTGTATCCTGCTCAGAAATATTTATATAAATAGTGTATTTTTTTAATTGTGTTTCCTTTTGTACATTCACCACGCGCAACAAATCTGCTCCCTGCATGACCCAAGGGTTGACTGGTAGAGAATGCTCCTAGCATGAAGTTTGCCTTTTGTACCATTTTGAGCAATAAAGTTTAAATAAATAAATATAGTAATATCTTTTATTAAATAATAAGTAGTCGTCAGCTGTTCGCTCAGGTCGGGTTCCGCACGCGCCGGCTGGAATTGAAAAACCCGCCAGTATTAAATAAAAAAAAAATTTAAGCATTTGCATTATTTATAACAAATACATTTTTTTTCAGGAGACGACCAAATTGTAGATCAGATCATTACTCTGGTGACAGCAATTTTGAACTCCTTGCGTGAGTTGAGAATTATTTTTAGTAAATAGATCCATATTTAACATAGCGAACACTCAGACCAATACATTATTATTTAGGTACATAGTGTGGTACCTTCGTTGTTCTGATACCCATAACACAAGTACTTAAGCTACTAACTTTGGGATCAGAGCAATGCATGTGATATTGTGTGATATTTATTATTATTTGAAGCCCGTTCAGACATGCGGTTTTATGCGTTCAGACTGACGGGTAATCTGTCCGGCGGCGGCAGCAGAACGACCGCCGATCGACCGCAAAACGCGGCCGCGGCCGCCAATAGTGTGAACAGGGGTAGCAGTTTAGCCGCCAAACCGCAGTGTGAACGCCGCGCCCCGCCGCGCGTATAGTGTGAGCAGGGGTGCGTTTTGAAGGCGTTTTCGCGGGTGGAAACCGCATGTTTGAACGAAGCCTTACTGTTAGGTTACTTTTTATAAGCCCATAAACACCACGTATCTACTAATGTTATTTTTATTCTTTTAGTTGGGTCCTCCTCTTAAGGATCAGGAATCTAACAAGGTAATTATTGCGTTAATAACATCATCAAGAGAGGTAGGGCATAGCGAATAGCGAAAGACCTCTACCCTATAGAATACCGCAGCCAAATGACCTCCGGGTCGTGTTCCTGCTGGTGAGTAGGGTTTCCGGAGCTCGTGGGGGGTTAGGGTTGGGCCGGCATGGCAGTGGCAACTCACAGGTAACTGACCAGTTACTTGCCAATTGTCACAGCGATTTGGGCTTCTCTTTCGCTTTCCATCAGGCTTAAGGAAGCCATTATGTCGAGCTACTATAAAAAAAAATCATCATCATCATCACCATCATCAGCTTTTCGCAGTCCATTGCTGGACATAGTCAATTGTCATTGGGGGATTCGCCGATTGGTGACCGCAGTTCTATTTGTACCCAGGCTCCTTGTTCCCCGAGACGTACAATCTGCCGATGTTCAAGGCGAGAGTGAACCGGTTTTTGATGGGTGAGCGCGCTCATCGTAGACTGAGATCGCTCACCATCAGGTGAAAATGCAGTGGAGCGCAAACCCATATTGTATAAAAAAAAGGTTAAATGTGGCGCCCGATTCCTGACGTTTCCTTAGTCGTCTTCTAATAGACCCACGGGGTGAGATGGGGTGGCTTTATTCTAAATCCGAATTCCGCACGACGTACTGGACTTCTATATACCATAACTATTTACTAAGGATTTAAGGGTCTAGGGAAAGTAAGGAAGCGGCCTATCATCTTTTCGCTCCAAGCCACCCTCACCTGCCCGTGGTGCATCCTGCCGAACAACAAACGAGGCTCTGGCAACCGACTGGTGACGGTATAACCATCACAATTGAAGGTGTAGCTAAATACCACAGACCGATGACGGGCAGCAGCGTCACCGAAGCGAGGAACTACGCCCTGATACCCAACCCGCCTGCCCCAAGTGGCGATTATGGGTATAGCCTCCAGATGTTTGCAGGAGTGACCTATCTCCAGCAGTGGACTGCGATAGGCTGACGATGTATACTAACTCTTTGTCTTTCTTTTCAGATCCTACCTACACCCGACGACGTACAACCTCCTGCCTGATATCCGCAAACACTGTAGTTTTAAGTCTGTACTATCCATCAGCCGGGTAATCGCCTGGGACGGAGTCGCAAGACACATCCGAGTATTCGATCTGAACGTCAAGATTCACCAGCCTCCGTGCGCACTCTGAGGTTTATAAAAGGTCGGCAAGCCGCGTGTGATGCCCCTGGTGCTGCAGGCGTCCGTAGGCTGCGGTAACCGCTTAACATCAGACGGGCCGTAGGCTTGTTTGCCAACTCAATGGTATAGCGGGTGAACGTACGAGTTTACGAATCCAAGACTCCTTTCGAGACGGTTTCGAACAGCCCAGTCTATTGTAAGAGCATTCGACAGTCAATAAGTATACGAGTATCAGTTGCTTCAGTCAGTAACTGTGGTCAGTAACAACGTTTTAGGCTAATCGCCCAACGAAAAGTCGTGTAATTCCGGACTTATACGACTTTAGTGATTCATCCGTTGTATATCGGTATTCGACCGAATAATATCTTTGTACAACTGTTGAATGCAGTTTGGTGTTTTCAAATTTATTTTTGTTTCGTTTGTTACGACTTAGTTTACGAACAAAATGTCAAATGCTCTAATTTAAAATGTAAAACTGTTGATGGAAGTGCCTTAATAAATTTCGGCTTGCAATGTACATGATGCTTTTTATTTCCTCTCTTTAAAACTAGGTATCTACTTATTTCTTTGCATTAGAAACACAAACATTTTAGGTAGAAAAACCAATTTGGGATTGAAAACAAGATAGGTATAAGTTTCAAAAATATTTATTGAAAAGATCTAAGATACTATTAAGAGGTCAATTCTGTACATTAAATATATTTTTAAAATAAAATTTTTGTCTGTCTGTATTTTTGTTATAGAAACAAAACTACTCAACGGATTTTAATGAAACTTAGTACAATTATTCTTTATACTACTGGGCAGATTTTAGTATACTTTTCATCACGCTACGATCAATAGGAGCAGACTAGTGAAGGTAAATGTTGGGAAAACGGGAGAAGTTACTCCTTTTGTAAGCTTCCGTCGCGTGTGCAGCGCCAGCCTTAACGGTTAAAGCGACACGGAAATAATGTATGACGGAAATGTTCCCCTTAAAATTATATAAATAATATCCTACGGCAGTATAGGTATGTCTAACTTTTATAGGGGTTGAAAAGGGGTGGTGAAAAGTTCTATGGAATTACCGTCACTTTTCAAGCTAGGAACTTAAGACTTATTTCTTAACTAGCTGTGCCAGCGGCGTCGCACGCGTAGTAATCGGGTTTCAAAAATAACGGACTTCCATAAAATGGTGCCTAAATTTTAAGTAGACCTCTAGCAATACATTGGTGAAAACCGCATTCAATTCCATGCAGTAGTTTTTGCGTGATGCGCGTTCAAACATACAGATAAAAAAATCTCCCGTTTTCCCAACATTTTTCTTGCTGCTATTGATCGTAGGCAGGTGAGGTTGGCTTGGAGCGAAAAGATGATCCGCCCTCCTTACATCGCAATATGAAAATAAAAATGTTTGAAAATGTTTATTTGTTATCAAGATTATTATCGCCGATCCACACTCTCCACGAGGCGACACGAGGGAACGCGAGTGCGAGAGTGAGGACGGTGCGCTCGTGTCCCCTCGCCTCGCCGTCGCTCCACTTTGTGTCGGTTTTTCGGACGCGAGTCAAAGGACGAGAGGCGTAGCATAGCGGGCAACTGAATTAAAACGAGAGTGTGGATGGCCGTCACTCTTGCAGCCTCTTCTCGCCAAGACTCGTGTGGAGAGCCTCTAGGAGGCGCCTCGCGAGAGTCTGGATCTGGCATTACAAATTGAGGGTAGACTCCTTCTATGCAGTAGTCTCTGGTAAATGCAGTAGCACGTCTGTGTCAAAGGGAGCCACTGTTCCTTAGCATAATTTACTAATTCACAGAGTAAAATTAAGTTACTAATTTTGTATAAACAGTAATTTTTATGTGTGTGTGCGTGTGTGTATGTGTGTGTGTGTGTGCATTATTAAAGTTATTTATTTAATTAAGTAAGTATAATTAGTTTAAGAATTGCTGTCCTCGCACCTATTTGCAATACCCAAAAGGTGACTAAGACATAAGTTCCTACATTGTATAACACCCACACTGTACACTTAGTTAGCAAATGAAGAAAATGAATTGAATCGAAATTAAAAAAACTACTGTGCAGATTTCAAAAATTCTTTCACCACTGGAGAGCTACATTGTCATCATCATACATCCTGCCTGAGTAATTTATTTATTTATTCTTTATTGCACAAGGAAAGTACAAATGGCGGACTTAATGCCATGTGACATTCTCTACCAGTCAACCATTGGGCGAGCCAGAAAACTATAATGTGGTGCGGTAATAGACATTCAAACAAGTAATATAGGTAGGCTATATTTATTTGTTGCTAGAAAAGATTAGGGATCTCACATATTGTTGCGAAGCAACCTTCTTTTATATTATAATTTATAACTGGCTGTTTTTATACGTTTTTATTAAGAAAATTACCCTTTTTTATGCAGCGTTGGTTTGGTTTTATTTTAATAATTATTTAATTTCTATCCTTTTATTAGTCCTTTCATTTCGTAGTTAGATACAGTCCTCATTTCCTCATTTCGTCGTTTTCACATACTTATAACGAACTTATTCTGAAATACCCGAATCGATGCGAGCGTGCGTGGGTCGCTAAAATGGCCCTACCTGTGTTGTACCTAATTTAGCATTAAAAACAAAGTAAGTACAGCCAAATACCTATCTATATCTTCTATCTATCTTCTTCTTCTATCTACCATATCTACACTTTTAATAAATCTGTAGAGAGGTCGATTCTGTACATCTAGGTATCTAAACTATCTAAACTAATATTATAAAGAGGAAAGATTTGATTGTTTGTTTGTTTGATACGAATAGGCTCCGAAACTACTGGACCGATTTGAATAATTCTTTCACTGTCGGAAAGCTACACTATCTGCGCTGAACATAGGCTATATTATATTCTAAAAAAAGTTAGGGATCCGTGCTAAAACTCCAATAATGTAACCCAAATTTACCAAAAAGATTTTAATCTCCAAAAAAAGAAAAGATCTTACATACTGACGTCTCTTGACAACGTTCCCATAGCAACCTAAACTGTTATGATACCTAAATAAATAAATTCTAATATGAAGTCATACTTATTATCAGCGTCAACATAAACGCGTGATAGAGTCCATATACAAAAAAAAAAAAGTCATACTTTCACGTAAAAACTACTGAAAGGATTTTGATGAAACTTTACAGGAATGTTCTTTATGCATCAGATTTACACTCAGGCTATAGATTACAAGGGTATCATACATTTTTGAATTTACAATTTCGGCAAAATATGTTACATACTTTTTGAAATAATAATAATAATAAATACTAAAATACTTTATTTCCAAAGAAAATGTACAATCACGAGCAATGTTGGCTATGACTACCACACTAGGCTATGCCTGTATCGTGGCAATCATAATTTATACACTTGATTACGTATTACAAACGGCGGCGATAGTTAACAAGTAGGTATTACCATAGATACTGTCATTTATTGAATTTGTCAAAGAAATTGTCATTTTGACATGACAGGTACAAAATAATTGCATTATATTTAGTCCGTATTTTAGATTATAAAAATATATTAGACACGTATTTTTCCTTTTTTCATTTAAACAAAAAATAACAAAGATACAAGGCATCAAAATTTAGGAGTGGGGGTCTTTGACGTTACTTAGTGGCGAAAAAACTCCCACTCTGTGACGTCACGCATAATTTTAACGGGCTATATCTTTGTTATTTTTGGTCTTATTTACAAATGAAAAAATACGTGTCTTTTATTTTTAAACAATCTAAAAGACGGACTAATTACATTTTTTACGGAAACAGGCCCATTATCGGAAATTCACATAAACAAACAGTGAAATGAATATTTGTGAACCGTCGGCTTACTTTCAGGATAATATTCTTCGGAAAATACTATTAGCAAATTGCTATAGCTAAAAATACGACCAACTATCTGTACACTATCTTTACTATATAATACATTTTAGCCTAATAAAATAGTTTTAATTACGCATGGGCTAGGGGATGTGAATTTGTGTTCGACGCACGGTTCGATGTGAGGCATCGGCCTATCATCTTTTCGCTCCAAGCCAACCTCACCTGCCCGTGGTGCATCCTGCCGAATAACAAACAAAGCGCTGGCAGCCGACTCAGGGCGGTTTAACTATCACAGATGAAGTCGCAGCTAAATATCACAGACCGATGACGGGCAGCAGCGTCACCGGAGCGTGAAGCTACGCCCTGCGATCGCCAACCCGCCTGCCCAACGTGGCGATTATGGAGATCTATGTCCAGTAGTGGGCTATAATAGGCTGATGATTTATGTCATCAGTGTTTAAAAGACGTCGCTAGATATAGTATTCATCTGAACTAACAGATAAGTGAACCTTAGCTAATAGCAGATGGTTCCTGAACAAAGGGCCATCGCTTCTAACCCAACCAGAGGCCAACATAATGAACGCCTACATGACTCAAGTGTTAGCTCCGGTAGGATCAATGTAGTAAACAAACTTTCGGTGTTCAGGGAGACATCGCTAGATATAGTATTCATCTGAACTTACAGTTAAGTGAATCTTAGCTAAGACCAGGTGGTTCCTGGACTAAAGGGCATGGCTTCAAATCTAACCAGAGGCCAACATGATGTACATCTACATGACCCAAGGGTTAACGGGTAGAGAATGCTCCTAGCATTAATTTCGCCTTTTGTACCATTTTGTGCAATATAAACAAACGTAGGTACTGCATCACGTATTGCGTTTGTTATGTGTCAAACTATGTTCAGATTTCTCAGCCTTCGAATCGAATATATCTTCATTTTGTTTTTAGCATCAATTAATTTTAGCATTGTAAGCTTGTGTGAGAGGTCCTTCCTAAAACACCAACAATGTATGAAATGTTTAGCTGAAATAATTGATTTATCCGAAGCGAAGCGAGAGAGAAGCGAAGCAGCCCGTTCCGGGCTGCTAGTGAAATATATTTTCAAAATAACTATCAGGGGGTGATTAGTGATCGATACTGATGCCAAAAATGCAATCAGTAAAATTTTTGTCTGTCTGTCTGTATGTTCGTTATAGAAACAAAAACTACTCGACGGATTTTAACGAAACTTGGTACAATTATTCTTCATACTCCTGGGCAGGTTATAGTATATGTACTTTTTATCACGCTACAATCAATAGGAACAGAGCAGTGAAGGGAAGTGTTGGGAAAAACGGAGAAATATTTATCTGCATGTTTGATCGCGCATCACGCAGAAACTACTACATGAAATTGAATGCGGAATGCGAAGTCTAACTTAAATTTAGGTACCATTTTATAGAAGTCCGTTACTTTTGAAACCCGATATCCACGCGTGGGACGCCGCCGGCACAGCTAGTTTAGAATATCCGTGTAACCAGACTCAATAAAAAAAGGGTTTGTCGGTCACATGTAATCCCCGCGGAACTTGTTGACAGGTATATTATGAAAAAGAAACTCAATAATTGCTTTAAACCGGAATTTAATAATATAATTTTTTAATTTTGTTACATTTACTATACAGGGCATTTGACTAGTCAAATAAGATCTCAATGCTTAACATCAAAAGGTCCAAATCCTATTGGCATCAACATGAAACAGTGAAATTAGTGAGAGACAAGCGACCGTCACGTCTGTATGCTGTGCATTACGGCTTGACACTTCAGGTCCGTGTCTCTTCGCTGTGTTAGAGCGGTAATGTATATCACCGTGTGGTCTCAAACTAAGGTTACTGTATTTTATGTAGAATGCCACAGATGTTGTGTAAGATCAAGTTGAAAACTTGACTAGACTTATGATTGTTACAGAGATTTGAAGTTATGTAACTTAGTAATTGATGGCGTCAAATGTCCTGCTGATAAAAGTAGCCGAATGAATAATAATTTGGAAGAAGTGTGCAGTGTTTGCGGAGCTCATTCAGATGTTCAAGTCGTCATAAGTAGGGGGGTGTCGTCGCAAGAAGGGGGGCTGAAAAGACAAACATACAGTTAAGGACAACAATTCTAATACGAGTACAATAACGCATTCAGGTCAGATCATTGCAGTTTCTGGATTTCCACCTCATCCTATTGGTCATCCTCATCCTCATCTAGAAGACGACTGAGGGAATATCAGGAAACGGGCAGCAGCGTTGGATGTAAGGGAGCGGCCTATCATCGTTTCGCTCCAAGCCAACCTCACCTGCCCGTGGTGCATCCTGCCGAACAACAAACGAGGCGCTGGCAACCGACTGATGGCGGTATAACCATCATAATTGAAGGCGTAGCTAAATACCACAGGCGGATGACGGGCAGCAGCGTCATCGGCGCGAGATGCTACGTCCTGCGATCGCCAACCCGCCTGCCCAGCGTGGCGATTATGGGCATATGCTCCAGATGTTTGCCCTGAGTAGCGAGCAACTGGAGAGGCCTATGTCCAGCAGTGGACTGCATTGGCTGGTGATGGGCAGCAGCGTTTACCTGGGTACAAATAAAACCTCCTGCGGTCACCGACCCACCTGCCAAGCGTGGTGACTTAGGCTAATTCCCCCAAATGACAATGGTCTTTAGGGGAGGCCATACAGGAGACTTGTCCTTGTGATCTCCAGATTTAGAACAGGACAACGCCCTCATCCAATGGGTGGCACAGTTGTATTAGGGATTTATATATCAGCATCGTATGCCCTCTGAGCCTCTCCTTCGAGCCCCGAGCAGTGAATGCGGGGGGGCAATCCACTCATAGGGGCGTAACGGTGTGGTGGGTGCAGCCACACCGTTGCACGAGCACCCTATTGCTCCCCGGAGCCGGGGGTAGGGGTATTTGCCCTCCCCGGACCAGGAGTGCCGGCCGCTTATCATCTGCGGCTGGCCAGGGCATGCAGGGATGCGGCCGTATGCTTCGGCGCTACCCGTTTCCCTGCAACTTGTTGCCCACTAGCGACACAGGAGGGCTTAGGGATTTCTATGTCAGAAAAACTATAGACAGCTGTTGTTGCAAAATCCTTGTACAACATGCCTGGGATCCAGACATTCAAATGGATAGTTTAATCGTAAATGAAACAATTATCAATGTAAATGAAATCAAGATTCTTCAAACTTATATTTGTCTGATGATGAATTTTTATTGTATTCAAAATTGATTCTCTCTCCATAGAAACCGAACTCGATAAATCACAAAATCGATGTTTTGCTTTCGATTTTCTTATTACCACATGAATATAAACTGCAAATCCCACATGTTACCGTCCCCGTCCCATGTGAAAAAGATTATATTAGCAACTAATTACCTTGTGAAGTCCCCATCTTGTTAAGAGCTTGTAACTGAAAATATTATTTTGAAATGTTAATCATTATTATCAATAGACATGACTTTAGGCCGTACGCCTAGGACTAGCCAAAAACGCAGGAGATATAAGTTCATAGTTCAAGTTAGAACGCGATTACATGATATACTCGTACTTAATGTGAAAGTGTATGCAAGGGAGCGACCCATCATCTTTTCGCTCCAATCCACCTTCACCTATCCTGCCGATTACCGGTCGGTCTACCGCCACCAGTCGGTTGCCAGAGCCTCGTTCGGTATCCAGCAGGATGCCCCGCGGGCAGGTGAGGGTGGCTTGGAGCGAAAAGATGATAGACTGCTCCCTTGCATCCCTCATCATTAATGTACATCTGCTGGTAAACCATTAAAAAAATAAATTGAGCCTGGCATATTCATGAGTAAAGGTTTTTTTATGCAGGAGGCGGTAGACGAGCAAGTGTGATGCCTGATGGTAAGCAGTCGACACCGCCCATGGACACCCGCAACTCTAATAGAGTTCTGGGGCCCTACTACAAAAAACGAAAACGATCGTTCGTTGAACGGATCGCGTATTTTTGTCCCATAAATCCCTCTCATTTGTCCCTCCTGTGTTCTAATGTATTAATTAAATTGTTGAAAATCGACGTTGACGAATTTTAGTTTGTATATTCGAACACGGGAGGGACAAATGAGAGGGATTTATATGGCAAATATACGCGATCCGTTCAACGAACGATCGTTTTCGTTTTCTGTAGTAGGGCCCCTGGGGTTTGGATCTAAAAAGAAATGGCGCTTACCGGCGCTAAGGCTGTCCGTGAGACTCTGAACAAGTTTAACGACCTTATCTGAAAAAAAGATACGAGTATAATGAGACGTCATTATCTTATGCCAAATTTAAAAACAAAAAAATATGGTTAATATGACATAAGTGTCATTTCTCACACCATATGGGTACCTACATTCCAAGGGCTTTCAAATGTAAGGGAAAAAACCCACGCCCGGCGCAAATAGAATTACTGCATTTATCACCGAAATGTTTTTCTAAAAATGTGGAATTGCTATTGGCTCCGTGCACGATTACAGCGCCAACTAGCGTCCACAACTTTGTGAGCTCTGTCACATTGAATGAAAAAAGGAAAAATACGTGTCCAATACATTTTTATGATCTAAAATACGGACTATATAATGTTAGGTATTATTTTGACCCCCAAAACATCCCTATTACACTCACCCACTAACTCGGCGACCAGTTTTGTGATCGGACTGGTGACAGTTGAAGCTGCAAATGATAAGAAAATCAATAAATACATAACCAAGACATGCCACGCTGGGCCACACAGCGCCATCTAGCACCGAACTAAGCCGAAGCTTGTACTATGGGTACTAGACAACTGATAAACTTACTGACGATTCATTTTCTTGTAAATAAATACATAATAAACATAGTTAACACCCAGACCAATACAAACAGACACGTTCACGCACACAAATGTTTGTACTGTGCGGGGATCGAACCCACGATCCTTGGGTCAGAAGGCAACTTACCTACGCCACTGGTATTCTTCGTAATATCCCCGAGCTGCTTTAGCAAATCTGTAAAAAAAAAGAAGATTTGAGTTTGTGATAGCGAGTTTTTTCCTAAATGAATAGGATGATAGCAAAGAAAGCTTTGTCAATTATAATCTTTAACGGATGGGGAAGCTGGCGCCCAACCCAACCCGCCTGCCCAGGGAAAAGTAATGTGCCTTAGTTCTGTACCATTAGGTAAGTCGTAGAATGCCCTTCCAGCTCATGTGTTTCCTTCCTCTTACAATCCTGGGTTCTTTAGGCGGGGCGTGAAACGGCATCTCAGTGGGCCTTCAGGGTGAGGGCGACAGGCGCGGTGGGTTTGTCCTGTTGTGCCTGTCGACCTAACATTTAATACCACCGCTCACCATCAGGTGGAGTGAGGTCATCCTGAAAGCTGTTATTATAAAAAAAATGGCGAACAACTGGCGAGGCCTATGTCCAGCAGTGAACTGCGACAGGCTGGAATTGTCTTTATCATAAGTCCATGCAAACGAAATCGCAGGCAGTAGCAAGTCATCATCATCCTAGCCTTTTTCCCGATTGTCTCAGGGTCGGCTTCCCAAACTGAGAGATTTGGCGAAGGCTAAGCTTTTACACAGAGCGACTGCCATCAGACCTCCGCAACACTTAGGGTAAGCTATACCCATACCCAGTTAGGAGTTATCATCATCTCTGATATGATGTAGCAAGTATATCGTAAAATAATATAATATGGCTGTCCTTACCTGGGACTACCCCAAGCAAGTCCTGGATCGTCTTTGTGAGTCCCGATACAACGGTGTTAACGTCCAAACCTGAAAATTATTAAATAAATTGAATAACATCTTGATAACAGTTTTTAAGCTTAGGCTTAAATCTCATCTCCTGTCTCTTTAATTTCTACATTCTTTCTCTTCTATCCCTTTCGCACCTGACTTATACGATCGTGAGTTCAAATTTTCAAAAAATCTGAGGGCGCGTGTAATCTGTTCCACCGCGCGCGCCCGGGTCCACATGATAGTGTGTCTAACAAAAAACCAGGCAGAAGCAGTTTCGCGGCATTCACAGGTCCGTATGTCTGCCGGTCTGCTCAAAACGAAGGTGTGTCTCGGTCCCCGTAGTAAGCGCCGTAAGTATTTGTATTACTTTTATGGTTTTAATGTTTATTTTTATTAAATAATTGTTTCTATTTAATCTTTATTAATATAATAATCGAATAATATAAGGTAATTAAAAATATTTTACATTTACGTCGACCTGGCTCGTGTCGAAATATGGAACTCACTAGCGTGAGCTCTCGGGCTTATTTGTACCAACTCACGAAAATGAGTTGCGTATATTTACCTTGACTCATGGAGTAAATGTAAGTGTTTTTTTATTTTTCAGGTGTCTTATTGAATGACTAGCTGTGCCCGCGGCTTCGCCCGCGTTCATGTAGGTGTGTCACAGAAGTGTTTATTATGCGTGTTCCTTTTCCATCCGGAGCACCGTGACTCGATCTCTTCGCCCAAAAGTAACTAACTTCCATACAAACTTTCAACATTTATTTCACCCCCTTACTGGTCGAAATTTGAAAAACGCTAGAAAATGTTTGATTATTTATTATTATTATGACACACTAATTGATAATCTGAAAGTATTTATTAACACAATCCAATTACAAACACTCATTCAACCAGAGAGAGAAAAAGTAATAATCGGCGGGAACTCGATGACAGCTGTCGGTGTCACCGTTACGTCAAACTTCAACTGTCAACGTTAGTGCGGTGACTCTTGAGCGTGGCGAATAGTGCTGTGCCGCAACGGTTGATTATTCTCCTCTAACATTATCAAGTGCTTAAATATACAATTTTATGGTTTTATCTTTTAAAATTAAGAAATCCCATACAAACTTACAACCCTTATTTCAACCCCTTCATCCCTTTTTTCGCAATAAAAGGGAGCTTAAGTCCTTCCTCAGGAACTAAAGATTGTCTGTGCCAAATTTCATCAATTTGGCTTTCGCATTTATAATATTAGTAAGGATTCTCTAAGGTTATCCTTTTTGTGTTTTTCGGGTATGCACGGTTTGTGCTTCTGCCACTGACGACGGTGAAAGGCTTTGTATTTGCTTCGTGGTGAAAAGGTTATCGTCAGGTTTATCAAGTCTCGAACAAAGAGAACCTCTCACGTGTCAAAAATTGTCATAAACAATAATTTCGTGAAGAAACGTCAATGATTGACGAATGTGGACGCATGTTTCTGGCGGCAAAACGTTTCGTTTTACATAGTCACATGAGTCACAGTTGTTGGTGATGAATACTTTTTTCGCGCGACACGCACGCAATGTATTGAATGAAACGGAACGTGCTTCACGTCAAAGATGGCGACAGCGGTTTGTTTGATTGTTGTTTGTCAGTGCCATCGGAATTTAATGAAATTCTCTTTAATCCGAATTTTGCGGATATAATATGTTGTCGACTCAAAATCAATATTTTTTTATGTTTTGTTATTCGTATAAGGTTTCGATCGAGTCTACCGTACCCCTCGGCGAAATTATTAATATGTTGAATGAAACGGAACGTGCTTCACGTCAAAGATGGCGACAGCGTTTTGTTTAATTGTTGTTTGTCAGTGCCATCGGAATTTAACAAAATTCTCTTCAATCCGAATTTTGCGGATATATGTTGTCGACTCAAAATCAATATTTTTTTATGTTTTGTTATTCTTATAAGGTTTCGATCGAGTCTACCGTACCCCTCGACGAAATTATTAATATGTTGAATGAAACGGAACGTGCTTCACGTCAAAGATGGCGACAGCGTTTTGTTTAATTGTTGTTTGTCAGTGCCATCGGAATTTAACAAAATTCTCTTCAATCCGAATTTTGCGGGTATATGTTGTCGACTCAAAATCAATATTTTTTTATGTTTTGTTATTCGTATAAGGTTTCGATCGAGTTTACCGTACCCCTCGACGAAATTATTAATATGTTGAATGTTGAATGAAACGGAACGTGCTTCACGTCAAAGATGGCGACAGCGTTTTGTTTGATTGTTGTTTGTCAGTGCCATCGGAATTTAACAAAATTCTCTTCAATCCAAATTTTGCGGATATATGTTGTCGACTCAAAATCAATATTTTTTTATGTTTTGTTATTCGTATAAGGTTTCGATCGAGTCTACCGTACCCCTCGATGAAATTATTAATATGTTGAATGAAACGGAACGTGCTTCACGTCAAGATGGCGACAGCAGTTTGTTTGATTGTTGTTTGTCAGTGCCATCGGAATTTAACAAAATTCTCTTCAATCCGAATTTTGCGGATATATGTTGTCGACTCAAAATCAATATTTTTTTATGTTTTATTATTCGTATAAGGTTTCGATCGAAATTATTAATATAGATGGTTTTATCTTTTAAAATTAAAAAACCCCATACAAACTTTCAACCCCTATTTCTACCCCTTCATCCGTTTTTTCGCAAAAAAAGGTAGCCTATGTCCTTCCTCATGGTCTAAAGATTGTCTGTGCCAAATTTCATCAAAATCGGTTGAGAGGTTTAAGCGTGAAAGCGTAACAGACAGACAGACAGACAGACAGACAGACAGACAGACAGAGTTACTTTCGCATTTATAATATTAGTATGGATTAGCAAGTTCTTAATATTCTCACAAAAGGAGAATGCTCAGATATCGACATTGATGAGGCTGGCGAGGAATTTTGTGCTGCACCCGCTGTGAGGGAAGATGAAACGCTTGAATGGAGTAGACAATAAATTTTAATACTTTTTTTGTAAATTAATACATCATTATTGCTTACAGCGATAAGGCCGCCTATATTGTCTAATAAATTTCTACTGACTGTACCTAAATTTAAGAAAATTATGTGGTTTATGTACAATAAAGAATATTATTTTTCGACTTATCTATATCATACATAGCAAATACCCAGATCAATTAAACGGACGTGTTCATGCACGTAAATGTTTGTACTGCGCGGGGATCGAACTGACGACCCTTGGTTCAGAAGGTAAAGGTCACTACCAAATGAGTCATCAGGCCAATCGAGACACCTCGATCGTAGGAACATACAAACCTGCAAATAGTCCGTTTCAGGAAAAGAGATATGATGGGCACATGCCTTTGCCCATTTTCGACAGATGAAGGTGTTTCAAAATTAATTATCCGATAGATAGCATTAATTAAGCCTGCGGTCCAGCTATCATGTGATTGGTCAGTTGCTATGTAAATATCAGTGCCATGTTTTGACATGGACCAATTACGTTATGCCTGCGACCCGAATAGATATGTGCCTATGTGGTGGTATCTGGTGGGTTTCTTTTTTCAGAAAACCCTCATTGAAGGGTCCTCGAGTTTGTAGTTTAAAGAGCTGCAAATCGCCTGCTAAAATTAGCGAAGCGAAGCGCAACCTAGCTTTTCTCGAAACATTTAGTCGTTTTTTAGAACTCTCTCATAACTTCTTACTATATTTTAAGAGACCTATATTGATAAGGACTGAAAGAAATGTTTCTTTGTTATGTTAATTCAAAGTTAACTTTAAAAAATACTCGAAATAATTACAAAATAAGTAAAGACTGGCAATAAGTATGACCAAATAAGTAGAAAAAGGCTAATTTTATGGTGAAATGGTGTAATATGACTGAATTTGTTTGATTTTGGTAAATTCATTGTTTTATTACAAAACTATATTTTAACCTAGCCAATAATAAAGTATAATAATGAGAAAAACATAATAAAACACTGATAAAATTAACCGAACTCACGATCGTGCCTAGGGAGAAGTAAGACCTGGAACTCACGATCGTGCGGTATGCTTTTCTAAAATACTACATAGGATGGATTTTTTTCACTATTTTTCCCCTAATCTGAAGGCCCTAGGTATTATTATTTTTAACAAATATAGCCAAAAGGAAGGAAAAAAAATCTCAGGTGCGAAAGGGCTATCTTATCTTCTTTAATTCATACTCAAATAATCTATATTATATTATTATCTTATCTTCGTATCTTATCTTATCGTACTTATCTGTAGAGAAGTCAATTCTGTACATAATATTTTTTTTCAAAATAACTATCAGGATTAGTGATCGATACTGATTCCAAAAATGCAATCAGTAAAATTTTTGTCTGTCTGTCTGTCTGTCGGTCTGTCGGTCTGTGTATCTGTCTGTCTGTCTGTCTGTCTGTTCGTTTTAGAAACAAAAACTACTCAACGAATTTTAACGAAACTTAGTACAATTATTCTTCATACTCCTGGGCAGGTTATAGTATACTTTTGATCACGCTACAATCAATATGAGCAGAGCAGTGAAGGGTCGTGTTGGGAAAACGGGAGAATTTTTATCTGTATGTTTGAACGCGTATCACGCGAAAACTATTGCATGGAATTGGATGCGATTAAATACGAGTTCAGCTTGTATAAAATATTTAAACTAAATTTCTTACCAGATGCAATATCATCCAAGGCTTTCTGAATAGCATTAGTGAGCTTGTCTGAAAAAGATACAATGAAACATAATTATTTTATCCAAAAAATATTATATTAGTAGATTTTTTAACTAAATGTTATGGCTCACTAGTGTGGGCTAGTGACGAATCAGAATTCAGAATTCAGACTGTCCTTATGACGTTATTAGAAGGTTGCTATTATTATAACAAAAAAGAATTAACACTCACCCAATAAGTCCTTGAGCGTTGTTATGACCTCTGCAAATGCAAATCATAACAAAATCAATAAATGTGTAGACATTATCATCAACGTAGGGATGTAAGGGAGCGGCCTATGATCTTTTCGCTCCAAGCCAACCTCACCTGCCCGTGGTGCATCCTGCCGAACAACAAACGAGGCGCTGGCAACCGACTGGTGGCGGTATAACCATCACAATAGGCTATTATGGCTAAAAATTGTAATTAGTCCGTCTTTTAGCTTATACAAAAATAAAAGACACGTATTTTTCCTTTTTTCATTCAAATAAACAATAGCAAAGATACAAGGCATCAAAAGTTAGGAGTGGGAGTCTTTGACGTCACTCGCTCCCGTAAAAATGCCTCACCGAGTGACGTCACGCGTAAATTCAACGGGCTATAACTTTGTAATTTTTAGTCTAATTTACAAATAAAAAAATACGTGTCTCTTATTTTTGAATAAGCTAAAAGACGGACTAATTACAATGTTTAGCCATAATAGCCTATTGAAGGTGTAGCTAAATACCACAGACCGATGACGGGCAGCAGCGTCACCGGAGCGAGGAGCTACGCCCTGCGATACCCAACCCGCCTGCCCAGCGTGGCGATTATGGTATAGGTATAATTATACGAGTAATAGCAGGTGTTAGCCGAAAGTGGCGAACAGCTGGAGAGGCCAATGTCAATAATGAAACATACAAAAATAATCACGAAACTTACTCGAGAGTAATTCACCTGTAGCTGTAATGAAAAAATAAAACTATTTAACAAATATCATTGGGATACATTGGTATCCCAATTCTATTGAGAAACTGTGGAAAGTGCCGTCGTGGGTTCGATGCCCACCCGGGACAACCATTTGTGTGCATGAACATGTCGGTTTGTATTGGTCTAAAAAAAGTATCTAAGTAAGTTACACCCATAGTACAAGCTTCGGCTTAGTTTGTGTGGCCCAGCATGGCATGTCTTGGGTTGTTTATTTATTTATTATCTAGCTGTGCCGGCGGCGTCGCACGCGTGGATATCGGGTTTCAAAAATAAAGGACGGAGTATAAGTAGTTTTGTTTATTGTACCTAAATTTTAAGTTAGATCTCTAGCAATACATTGGTGAAAAAACCGCATCTAATTCCATGCAGTAGTTTTCGCGTGATGCGCGATCAAACATACAGATAAAAATTTCTCTCGTTTTCCCAACACTTCCCGTCACTGCTCTGCTCCTATTGATTGTAGCGTGATGAAAAGTATACTATAACCTGCCCAGGAGTATGAAAAATAATCGTACCGAGTTTCGTTAAAATCCGTCCAGTAGTTTTTTTAACATACATACAGACAGACAGACAAAAATTTTACTGATTGCATTTTCGGCATCAGTATCGATCACTAATCACCCCCTGATAGTTATTTTGAAAGTATATTTCATGTATAGAATTGACTTCTCTACAGATTTATTATAAGTATAGATATTTGTATTTAATATTATACATATTAAAATTTGTGGTTTGTCCAATCTAAAAGGACGCGCCCCGCCGCCGTACGCGCACAAGCTAATTTCAAATATGGACGCAATACACATAAACAATGCAATTATGATTGGTCGTTCAGTTGACGGTTAAATTCAAATATAGGAACAGCGCCTTTCTCGGATTTGTTGCCCAACTAGTTTAGTTGATCGTGAACTCGTGACAGGAAACGTCGTCTTGTTTCATACAATGTAACGGTGCTGCTTCATAGAGCGAGCGATGTCGGATTCATCGCCCGACTAGTCGGCCGTCGTGTGCACACACAAATCATAGTTCATCAAATAATCGGCGCTCGCGCACAGATGAAGTGCCGGTGTTAATATTTGCGCTCACACATCTAAATAAAATAATTAAGGAGTGGGGCACGTCATTTTAGTTAGGGCAATCTCTACCTTCGTTGTTCTGATACCCATAACACAAGTGCTTAAGCTGATGGGATGTAAGGGAGCGGCCTATCATCATTTCGCTCCAAGCCAACCTCACCTGCTCGTGGTGCATCCTGCCGAAAAACAAACGAGGCGCTGGCAACCGACTAGTGGCGGTATAACCATCACAATTGAAGGCGTAGCTAAATACCACAGACCGATGACGGGCAGCAGCGTCACCGGAGCGAGAAGCTACGCCCTGCGATCGCCAACCCGCCTGCCCAGCGTGGCGATTATGGGTATATCCTCCAGACGTTTGTCCTAAGTGGGGAACAACTGGAGAGGCCTATGTCCAACAGTGGACTGTAATAGGCTGATGATGATGATGATGAAGTGCTTAAGCTATGTGATGTTGTGTAATATTTATTTATTACCTATTTAATTGATTACTTAAACTGAAACTCAATAAAATTAAGAACAACATAGCATCGTTATTTATCTACACCAAAAATGTTAGTATGCGTTTGAAGGTTTAGGCAGGAAACTTACACCCCAAGATCTTTTGAAGTGGTCCTGTAATGGAAAAATAAAATTATCATACAAACACCATTGGACAGTAAAATGTAAGTGTTACCGGCAATGTGTATAATTCAGGGATTCTATACAATACCTAGGCAATGTATAGAATACCAGGGGGCCTACTCTACTCAAACGAAAGTGATCGGATCCGAACAAAAAAACGATCGTTTCGTGAATTTGCTACTATGAAGAACGAACACGACAACGTTCGGATACGAACGCTTCAATTCCCTCCGGCGATCGTTTTTTCTACTACAGAAAGCCATAATGACAACGAAACTGTTCGATTTTTAACCTCAAATCTTACGTCAACTAAATAGCTGTCGTTTTCGTTTCGTTTAATATTTTATATAATTTTATTAAATCAGAATGGCTACGTTTGTGGCAAACGGGTACTACTTAAATCTAGAAAACCATAAATAAGCGATTCCGATTGCGGTACAAGCGGTTTTTGACAAATTTCTGACTAGGAATTCTATAGGCTGGTACAGCCTCTTTGAAAATCAGTGAGAAGACAATAATCCTGAATAAAATCTAAGGGAATTGATTTCATAATGAAAGTAAATAAGGTAAGAACGGAAAGATCTTCTAAAATCAAAATTTGGTAAATATTTCTTATTGTATGTAGTTATTTCTTCTATGTATATAAAGTGCATATTTTTTCAGGTTTTACCAATTATCACCATTGTTCTATATGATAGGAGACATTGCCCAGAAAAGGAAGGCATTAATTTGGGTATGGAAGGCCCCATGGCCAACAAATGGTGTCAAAATAAGTACTACAAGCAGGGCAATAAACCACCCCAATGTGTGGTCTATAAGTAAATACAAAGTATTAGAGGTAAGGATTTCTTAAGTGTTTATACATATACAGTGTATAACTAAATAATTATTCATGAATTAAGTCAAGACAATCACTGTGTAAATTGACCAATTTATCTTTCTATGATTTTCAGGTTATATGGAGTATACATACGGTCTACCTGGTGAATGAAGGTGCACCCATCAGTCGTTTGTGAAGAACGGTTTCCAATTCATTACAAAAGAATGCTAGTATTAGTAAAATGTGTCAAGATTTTAGTTTTGTTTTCCCATAAATAAAAACATAACTAATAAGTAGGTACATAATATTTTAAATATTATTATGACATGTTAGTAGTTACCTATAATTCTAGACTGATGGTATCTAGTTACATCATGTTTGATTGTATTGTTTGGTAGTTAACTATAACTGATGTAACCTATACATGTCATTGAAATGGGCATGACTCTTATTATCAAATTAAATAAAACAAATTGCTTGTTAAAAATTACTTTTTATTAAGTAGGTAGTACAACCACATATATTTTATTTAGTATTTGCAGCAGAAAGGCAGGTAGTGAATCCACACAGAAGGATTTTTCTAGTTGGAGGCTTTAACTGTGATAATCTGGTTGGATGTGATGTACCGTTAACTGTAAAGTAAAAAAGGGATGGTTAGGCAAGTCAATATATAAACACTGTGTTACCCCTCTCCAATAGATGGTTTGCAATACATGGTATATCACACATGTAATTAGACAACCAGTTTGGTGCAGTAGTAGCCAATTCTGCTTCTGGTACAGTGGGTGCAGGTTCGATCCCGCACCGTACAAACATTTGTATGCATGAACAATGAACATGTGTGTTGTGTTGGTCTGGGTGTGTTAATGTATGTTTGTATAATATCAATACATATGTATAATATATATTTATTTACAAAAAAGCATCTAAGTAGGTTTATTAGTTGTCTACCCAAAGCATGTATTTACACCATCTTAGTATGGAACTAGATGACCCTGTGTGGCCCGATGTGGCATGTCTTGGGTTATTACGTCAGATTTACTCATCTCTGCTCATTTTAGGCTCGTAATGTTTATAACCACACATCGTTTCTCTGTGCAATCTCTATATCGAGGTAGTGTATACAATTTGAAATAAACACAAGATATATTACAATGTAGAGTACTTAGGTACCTTTTCCTACTGTTTAGATGTCTTCACTGAACCCCCATACTGTTTAATTGCACTTCAATCTCTCGCATCTCGTCTGCATGAGCTCACGTTTCCAAACTGTCGACAAGTCCAATTCCAGGCTTGAACTCAGGAAATCCACGGGTACATCGATTTGTAGTCGTGGCAATGATCATAAACTGTAAATTTATAAAAAATTAAGAAGTTATAGGTTATTATATTGGACTTTTAACAAACTCAAAAGAAATTGCACAAATAAACACTAAAAACGACCTAGATTTGAAAAGTAAATAACTCGTGTCTTAGAAGGAAGTAAATATAAACTTGTTAAATAATAATACTTACCAAAAAATTGCAAATAGATACAGAAAACATCTATAAATAAGATTTTTCATGCGAACTTGAATTGGAAAATTAACATCAACAAACACTTGTCAAATTTAAGATGTCAAAATAAAGACCATAGATAAACCAAAGGCGTAAAATCGTCTTTGCAGATTTCAGATTACTCAAAATAATTAAATTTTTTATTTAAATTACTTTATTTAGGACTTAATTTTTAACTTTTTCACAAAAAAGGTAATTAAGTATTCATTCTGTTCTTTTATCATGGCTTTAAAACCATTTTTATCTTAATCTTAGATTATCGATTGAGATACGTCGATATATTGCCCTCTGTAGTTCATCCGAAAGGTTTTGTCTATGGTCGGAACAAGAGAGGGTCGGCTGTTCGGGCCCGAAAATGAACTGGAGTAGGGTCTAGATCGGATGATCGTTTCCGATCAACGAAATCCGTCATGTTTCTGTTCGTTTTCTGTAGTAGGGCCCCTGGGGCGTCCAGGCAATGTATGAAATATTATGAATATAATTATCCATTACATACTTTACCTAGGTAATGTCACCGGAAAATAGCAAGAATTGGAAGTTGATCAATTTACTAGGTAGTTGATTAACTTTCGGAATATAACAAACGGTAGTTGAAATGTATTATTTAACGCAATGGATTTCAGTTAGTTGATCAATTTACGGTAGCCTGACAGTCATTTAATAATTTACGATTTTGACACAAGTAAAATCGTCCTCAAATGGGCCAATCGTTGCTCAATGTACTATTTAACTGTTCCCCGATTGGTTGCCGGGATAACGCCACGTGTGCCATTGAACCAATCAACGTTCACGTCACCTTGGTCGGATGATTTTACGGCAAGACCCCGTAAAATGATCAATTTACTAAAATACATACGTTAAATAATACATTTCAACTGCCGTTTATTATTTTCCGGAAGTTAATCAACTACCTAGTAAATTGATCAACTTGCGATTCTTGCTATTTTCCGGTGACATATACAATTCTTAGGGATTGTATAGAGTACCTGCTGGTGCACCGGCAATGTGTAAAAAAGTAGGATTGATGATGTGTAATCAGTGTAAAATATCCCATAAACTGTACGCTACTTCCTCCGCGCCTTTTTGTTACTATGACAAACTTCGTGAGATGATCCTGATAAACCTTTATTAATTATACTCGTATTCCCGGTCTGGATAAGATTGATATTTAAATCACCTTTCCTTTCCTATCCCACTCTTCACAGCACCTCCTTACCAATTTAGGATATTCTTAGCAACCTTGGCATCGATATGTTCATAGCGACTTTAATCAGCGAGATTATATCGAGAGCGTCATCAAACCAACTTCCCGCAAACTCAGAATCCTAAACAAAGTGAGATGATTTTTTACTCCGGTTCACAGGAGCCCTACTCCCAAAAACGAACAGAAACATGACGGATTTCGTTGATCGGAAACGATCATCCGATCTAGACCCTACTCCAGTTCATTTTCGGGCCCGAACAGCCGACCCTCTCTTGTTCCGACCATAGACAAAACCTTTCGGATGAACTACAGAGGGCAATATATTGACGTATCTCAATCGATAATCTAAGATTAAGATAAAAATTGTTTTAAAGCCATGATAAAAGAACAGAATGAATACTTAATTACCTTTTTTGTGAAAATGTTAAAAAATAAGTCCTAAATAAAGTAATTTAAATAAAAAATTTAATTATTTTGAGTAATCTGAAATCTGCAAAGACGATTTTACGCCTTTGGTTTATCTATGGTCTTTATTTTGACATCTTAAATTTGACAAGTGTTTGTTGATGTTAATTTTCCAATTCAAGTTCGCATGAAAAATCTTATTTATAGATGTTTTCTGTATCTATTTGCAATTTTTTGGTAAGTATTATTATTTAACAAGTTTATATTTACTTCCTTCTAAGACACGAGTTATTTACTTTTCAAATCTAGGTCGTTTTTAGTGTTTATAAGTGCAATTTCTTTTGAGTTTGTTAAACGTCCAATATAATAACCTATAACTTCTTAATTTTTTATAAATTTACAGTTTATGATCATTGCCACGACTACAAATCGATGTACCCGTGGATTTCCTGAGTTCAAGCCTGGAATTGGACTTGTCGACAGTTTGGAAACGTGAGCTCATGCAGACGAGATGCGAGAGATTGAAGTGCAATTAAATAGTATGGGGGTTCAGTGAAGACATCTAAACAGTAGGAAAAGGTACCTAAGTACTCTACATTGTAATATATCTTGTGTTTCTTTCAAATTGTATACACTACCTCGATATAGAGATTGCACAGAGAAACGATGTGTGGTTATAAACATTACGAGCCTAAAATGAGCAGAGATGAGTAAATCTGACGTAATAACCCAAGACATGCCACATCGGGCCACACAGGGTCATCTAGTTCCATACTAAGATGGTGTAAATACATGCTTTGGGTAGACAACTAATAAACCTACTTAGATGCTTTTTTGTAAATAAATATATATTATACATATGTATTGATATTATACAAACATACATTAACACACCCAGACCAACACAACACACATGTTCATTGTTCATGCATACAAATGTTTGTACGGTGCGGGATCGAACCTGCACCCACTGTACCAGAAGCAGAATTGGCTACTACTGCACCAAACTGGTTGTCTAATTACATGTGTGATATACCATGTATTGCAAACCATCTATTGGAGATTACCCCTCTCCACAGTGTTTATATATTGACTTGCCTAACCATCCCTTTTTTACTTTACAGTTAACGGTACATCACATCCAACCAGATTATCACAGTTAAAGCCTCCAACTAGAAAAATCCTTTTGTGTGGATTCACTACCTGCCTTTCTGCTGCAAATACTAAATAAAATATATGTGGTTGTACTACCTACTTAATAAAAAGTAATTTTTAACAAGCAATTTGTTTTATTTAATTTGATAATAAGAGTCATGCCCATTTCAATGACATGTATAGGTTACATCAGTTATAGTTAACTACCAAACAATACAATCAAACATGATGTAACTAGATACCATCAGTCTAGAATTATAGGTAACTACTAACATGTCATAATAATATTTAAAATATTATGTACCTACTTATTAGTTATGTTTTTATTTATGGGAAAACAAAACTAAAATCTTGACACATTTTACTAATACTAGCATTCTTTTGTAATGAATTGGAAACCGTTCTTCACAAACGACTGATGGGTGCACCTTCATTCACCAGGTAGACCGTATGTATACTCCGTATAACCTGAAAATCATAGAAAGATAAATTGGTCAATTTACACAGTGATTGTCTTGACTTAATTCATGAATAATTATTTAGTTATACACTGTATATGTATAAACACTTAAGAAATCCTTACCTCTAATACTTTGTATTTACTTATAGACCACACATTGGGGTGGTTTATTGCCCTGCTTGTAGTACTTATTTTGACACCATTTGTTGGCCATGGGGCCTTCCATACCCAAATTAATGCCTTCCTTTTCTGGGCAATGTCTCCTATCATATAGAACAATGGTGATAATTGGTAAAACCTGAAAAAATATGCACTTTATATACATAGAAGAAATACCTACATACAATAAGAAATATTTACCAAATTTTGATTTTAGAAGATCTTTCCGTTCTTACCTTATTTACTTTCATTATGAAATCAATTCCCTTAGATTTTATTCAGGATTATTGTCTTCTCACTGATTTTCAAAGAGGCTGTACCAGCCTATAGAATTCCTAGTCAGAAATTTGTCAAAAACCGCTTGTACCGCAATCGGAATCGCTTATTTATGGTTTTCTAGATTTAAGTAGTACCCGTTTGCCACAAACGTAGCCATTCTGATTTAATAAAATTATATAAAATATTAAACGAAACGAAAACGACAGCTATTTAGTTGACGTAAGATTTGAGGTTAAAAATCGAACAGTTTCGTTGTCATTATGGCTTTCTGTAGTAGAAAAAACGATCGCCGGAGGGAATTGAAGCGTTCGTATCCGAACGTTGTCGTGTTCGTTTTTCATAGTAGCCAATTCACGAAACGATCGTTTTTTTGTTCGTATCCGATCACTTTCGTTTGACTAGAGTAGGCCCCGGGGCCCTACCACAAAAGACGAAAACGATCGTTCGTTGAACGGATCGCGTACTTTGGCACCATAAATCCTGCCCATTTGTCCCTCCCGTGTTCGAATATACGAACTAAAATTCGTCAACGTCGATTTTCAACAATTTAATTTATATATAAGAACACGGGAGGGACAAATGGGCAGGATTTATGGTGCAAAAATACGCGATCCGTTCAACGAACGATCGTTTTCGTTTTCTGTAGTAGGGCCCCAGGGGGCCTACTCTAGTCAAACGAAAGTGATCGGATACGAACAAAAAAACGATCGTTTCGTGAATTGGCTACTATGAAAAACGAACACGACAACGTTCGGATACGAACGCTTCAATTCCCTCCGGCGATCGTTTTTTCTACTACAGAAAGCCATAATGACAACGAAACTGTTCGATTTTTAACCTCAAATCTTACGTCAACTAAATAGCTGTCGTTTTCGTTTCGTTTAATATTTTATATAATTTTATTAAATCAGAATGGCTACGTTTGTGGCAAACGGGTACTACTTAAATCTAGAAAACCATAAATAAGCGATTCCGATTGCGGTACAAGCGGTTTTTGACAAATTTCTGACTAGGAATTCTATAGGCTGGTACAGCCTCTTTGAAAATCAGTGAGAAGACAATAATCCTGAATAAAATCTAAGGGAATTGATTTCATAATGAAAGTAAATAAGGTAAGAACGGAAAGATCTTCTAAAATCAAAATTTGGTAAATATTTCTTATTGTATGTAGGTATTTCTTCTATGTATATAAAGTGCATATTTTTTCAGGTTTTACCAATTATCACCATTGTTCTATATGATAGGAGACATTGCCCAGAAAAGGAAGGCATTAATTTGGGTATGGAAGGCCCCATGGCCAACAAATGGTGTCAAAATAAGTACTACAAGCAGGGCAATAAACCACCCCAATGTGTGGTCTATAAGTAAATACAAAGTATTAGAGGTAAGGATTTCTTAAGTGTTTATACATATACAGTGTATAACTAAATAATTATTCATGAATTAAGTCAAGACAATCACTGTGTAAATTGACCAATTTATCTTTCTATGATTTTCAGGTTATACGGAGTATACATACGGTCTACCTGGTGAATGAAGGTGCACCCATCAGTCGTTTGTGAAGAACGGTTTCCAATTCATTACAAAAGAATGCTAGTATTAGTAAAATGTGTCAAGATTTTAGTTTTGTTTTCCCATAAATAAAAACATAACTAATAAGTAGGTACATAATATTTTAAATATTATTATGACATGTTAGTAGTTACCTATAATTCTAGACTGATGGTATCTAGTTACATCATGTTTGATTGTATTGTTTGGTAGTTAACTATAACTGATGTAACCTATACATGTCATTGAAATGGGCATGACTCTTATTATCAAATTAAATAAAACAAATTGCTTGTTAAAAATTACTTTTTATTAAGTAGGTAGTACAACCACATATATTTTATTTAGTATTTGCAGCAGAAAGGCAGGTAGTGAATCCACACAGAAGGATTTTTCTAGTTGGAGGCTTTAACTGTGATAATCTGGTTGGATGTGATGTACCGTTAACTGTAAAGTAAAAAAGGGATGGTTAGGCAAGTCAATATATATAAACACTGTGTTACCCCTCTCCAATAGATGGTTTGCAATACATGGTATATCACACATGTAATTAGACAACCAGTTTGGTGCAGTAGTAGCCAATTCTGCTTCTGGTACAGTGGGTGCAGGTTCGATCCCGCACCGTACAAACATTTGTATGCATGAACAATGAACATGTGTGTTGTGTTGGTCTGGGTGTGTTAATGTATGTTTGTATAATATCAATACATATGTATAATATATATTTATTTACAAAAAAGCATCTAAGTAGGTTTATTAGTTGTCTACCCAAAGCATGTATTTACACCATCTTAGTATGGAACTAGATGACCCTGTGTGGCCCGATGTGGCATGTCTTGGGTTATTACGTCAGATTTACTCATCTCTGCTCATTTTAGGCTCGTAATGTTTATAACCACACATCGTTTCTCTGTGCAATCTCTATATCGAGGTAGTGTATACAATTTGAAAGAAACACAAGATATATTACAATGTAGAGTACTTAGGTACCTTTTCCTACTGTTTAGATGTCTTCACTGAACCCCCATACTATTTAATTGCACTTCAATCTCTCGCATCTCGTCTGCATGAGCTCACGTTTCCAAACTGTCGACAAGTCCAATTCCAGGCTTGAACTCAGGAAATCCACGGGTACATCGATTTGTAGTCGTGGCAATGATCATAAACTGTAAATTTATAAAAAATTAAGAAGTTATAGGTTATTATATTGGACGTTTAACAAACTCAAAAGAAATTGCACTTATAAACACTAAAAACGACCTAGATTTGAAAAGTAAATAACTCGTGTCTTAGAAGGAAGTAAATATAAACTTGTTAAATAATAATACTTACCAAAAAATTGCAAATAGATACAGAAAACATCTATAAATAAGATTTTTCATGCGAACTTGAATTGGAAAATTAACATCAACAAACACTTGTCAAATTTAAGATGTCAAAATAAAGACCATAGATAAACCAAAGGCGTAAAATCGTCTTTGCAGATTTCAGATTACTCAAAATAATTAAATTTTTTATTTAAATTACTTTATTTAGGACTTAATTTTTAACATTTTCACAAAAAAGGTAATTAAGTATTCATTCTGTTCTTTTATCATGGCTTTAAAACAATTTTTATCTTAATCTTAGATTATCGATTGAGATACGTCAATATATTGCCCTCTGTAGTTCATCCGAAAGGTTTTGTCTATGGTCGGAACAAGAGAGGGTCGGCTGTTCGGGCCCGAAAATGAACTGGAGTAGGGTCTAGATCGGATGATCGTTTCCGATCAACGAAATCCGTCATGTTTCTGTTCGTTTTTGGGAGTAGGGCTCCTGGTTCTTAAACGAGTCACAGGTTCGCCCGTGTGCGGGACGTGCGTTCCCTTCTCTTCCCTTGCTCTCGTGTTTTTCATACATTGCCGTCTCCGCATTCGGTATTGTATAGAATACCTAGGCAATGTATGAAATAAATAATATTTCATACATTACCTACTTGTTTTAGGTATTCTATACATTGCCTAGGTATTGCATAGAATGCCGGATTATACAGATTGCCGGTAACATAAGCATTATGTTACAGTTCACAATCTTTCGACAGTTTATATTTGTGTTTATATTTCTGGGTGTTTATACATATTTGTATTTAAGTACTTATTTGTGGTACCTTCGTTGTTCTGATACCCATAACACAATGCTTAAGCTACTTACTTTGGGATCGGAGCAATGTATGTGATGTTGTCTTGATATTGATATTTAAAAAAAAGATATCTTTTTTTATCTTTTTGTTTACAATCTCGAGATGGATTATAATCTAACGGTATTTACAATTTCACAGTGACATATACATTATATGATGATGATAGTTGATATAAAATCGAACAAAACATAAAATAAAGACTAAACTGAACATCAATCATAAGAACTAGTGACCTATTAATCGAAACTCACCAGTCAGTAGTTTCTGAAGTGATCCTGTAACAAAAAATTAAATTATTAAACTAATACAATAGGCTATTATGGCTAAAAATTGTAATTAGTCCGTCTTTTAGCTTATTCAAAAATAATAGACACGTATTTTTTTATTTGTAAATTAGACTAAAACTTACACAGTTATAGCCCGTTGAAATTACGCGTGACGTCACTCGGTGAGGCATTTTTACGGGAGCGAGTGACGTCAAAGACTCCCACTCCTAACTTTTGATGCCTTGTATCTTTGCTATTGTTTATTTGAATGAAAAAAGGAAAAATACGTGTCTTTTATTTTTGAATAAGCTAAAAGACGGACTAATTAAAATTTTTAGCCATAATAGCCTATTAGGCATGATGACAAATTCTTGTTTTGGATTAATATTGATGCATTTACCTAATAGAAACATTGGTGAAAGTATTATTTCGCTTGTATGAAAGTCCCCGAACTATAACAATTTCAAATTCACAAATAACATGGAAATTTTTGACTGACTCGATGGCTCATTTGGTAGTGACCTCTGCCTTCAGAGCCAAGGGTCGTGGGTTCGATTCCCGCACAGTGCAAACATTTGTGTTCATGAACATGTCTGTTTGTATTGGTCTGGGTGTTTTCTATGTATAATATGTATTTATTTACAAAAAAAAAGTATTTAAGTAAGTTTATCAGTTGTCTAGTACCCATAGTACAAGCTTCGGCTTAGTTTGGGGCTAGATGGCGCTGTGTGGCCCAGCGTGGCATGTCTTGGGTTTTTTTTTTAAATTCAACCATGGACATCTCCTCTATTGTAAACAGTGTAATTGGTCTTTTAATTATTTATTTTATGTTTATTGCACAAACATACCTACTCGTATACTGGCATCATCATCATCAGCCTATCGCAGTCCACTGCTGGACATATGCCTCTCCAGTCACGGGGGGATGTTTCCAGGGTCAAAACAATTACATTATATTTAGTCCGTATTTTAGATCATAAAAATATATTGGACACTTATTTTTCCTTTTTTCATTTAAACAAAAAATAACAAAGATATAAGGCATTAAAATTTAGGAGTGGCGTCCTTGACGTCACTCTGTGCGAAAAAACTCCCACTCTTTGACGTCACGCGCAATTTTAACGGGCTATATCTTTGTCAATTTTGGTCTAATTTACAAATGAAAAAATATGTGTCTTTTATTTTTGAACAATTTAAAAGACTAATTACATTTTTTACGGCAACAAGCCGTCGTTATTCGGCAGGATGCACGTCCTCATTCGCCACCGCCATCACGCTGCTGGTCTGTATGCCACTCGAGTCACTGGGATGAGCGCAATCTCCTCATTTTAGTGACATATATCTGACAGCGGGTAGGATGTTCTCCTAGAGCACTCACTTCGAAATTATACCTTCTCGCTTGAAGATTACGGTTTAAAGTCGCAAATGCGAGACGTCAAGCGTTTCGTTACATCACTAAGCATCTGTCAAACCCTAATGCGGCCAAATTCAATTGACCGAGAGCCAGAAAAAAAAAAGTGAAAAACAGTCTGTGACAAGTGTTTGTGCGTTGTGTCTGTCATCATCATCATTATTTTACAATTTAGAGTCAATAAAATATGAAGTGTCATATCAATCGAAGGGGCATATAAACTAGATTATTTATATATATATTAAATTGAATATTCTTAAAGTTTCGTCTTTCAAATTCTAATTTTATTTTTGAATACAGTGAAAAAAGTTAATATCATGACTTTAACATTCTTTTTCTTATTTGCAACTATAACTGTAAATGTTTATAAGCAGTATTGTTCTGTATAGTTTTAGCTATCCAACACATATTTTAGTTTCTGGATACGTGGTGTAATTCGGCTGCAATTATTGTTCTTGGCGCAAGGTCCCATAACGCGCGCTTACCCGCCGATCGGGCTGACATGTAAGTATTATTGTAAAAAATTCGCACCGACATTCGAGTGGGTAACTCAGATTGTTCCCGAAACGTGAAAGAAGTAATTTCGTGATCGTCAGCCATACATAATGGCTTCCCTGCGGCTGATGGAAAGCGAAAGAGAAGCCCATGTCGCTGTGAAAACGGGCAAGTAACTGGTCGGTTACCTGTCAGTTGCCACCGCCATGCCGGTCCAGCCCTCACCCTGGCTGCCGATGCAGCGCTCACCCCACGAGCTCCGGAAACCCTACTCACCGGCAGAAACACGACCCATAGGTCATTTGGCTGCGGTATTCTATAGGTTGGAGGTCCTTCCCCGGACGCGCGAATTTTCGCTGTGGCCTACCTCTCTTCGATTTTGGGTATACCCTCCCGCTGGTGATGAAGGACTTCCCTTACACCCACGGGAAGAAAGGGGGCAGTTATTTATTTCGTATTCCGTCATTAAACGGTAAAATTTATTAAAATCGAAGTCAAAGAAAGTATATAGATACGCACCTACGACACCTTCGAGGCTGTTGGTTACTGTAAAAAACGATCAATACGAGTAAATATGAGTGAACATCGCTTAAACGGTACTGCGGCCCTACTACAGAAAACGAAAACGATCGTTCGTTGAACGGATCGCGTTTTTTGCCCCATAAATCCCTCTCATTTGTCCCTCCCGTGTTCGAATATACAAACTAAAATTCGTCAACGTCGATTTTCAACAATTTAATTGATATATTAGAATACGGGAGGGACAAATGATAGGGATTTATGGGGCAAAAATACGCGATCCGTTCAACGAACGATCGTTTTCGTTTTCTGTAGTAGGGCCTCTGCAGGCCACTACCAGACATAGACTCTCTTTATAAATCGTCACTTTTTGGTGGAATCCTAATTTTAATTGCATTTAGTAAAGGTAAAAATAATTTCAATAGTGAAGCAAGTCTGTCTTGAATGTTTTATAGTCTAGCCCAGTGCTTATTTATTTATTTATTTATTTATTTATTTAAGTACAACCACATGATACATATTATACATTCACAAATAATATAGGTATACAACATAAACGTCTGATATGTACCACAATTACGGCGTACATAACATTCACGAAAAATAAAAAACTTGAAACGGATACACAGTAACCAACCGGTGCGGTTGGGTTACCAAGCTAAGGAGAGCCTGATAGGTATGACAACAAAAACAATCTGAACCTAGGAAGAGAAGCTCCAAATAGGTCCAATTCTGGTATCTTAGCATTGAATGCGTTAAATTCGATAAGAATTCGTGCCAAAGGAGATTGGAGGCCTAGATTGGTTCGAGCAAATGGAGGGGCAAAAAATCTTGTGATCGGTTGTCTGGGGTATCTATATGGAATCGATAGAGGAATACGAGACAATAGGTCATCCGACAGAAGTTGGCCATTCAAGATTTTATGTAGAAAGCACATGTCCAAAAGTCGCCTTCTATCCTGGAGACTGGTCATATTGAATTTAGAAAGGCGTGCGCTGTATGGCTGGCGATGGGAGAAGCCACTGCATACGAAGGCCAAGTGTCTGGTAAAAGCCCGCTGTATGCTCTCAATTCTTTGTGAGTGGACTTTATAGTAGGGGTTCCAAACACAAGATGCGAAATCGAGATGGCTACGCACAAGAGCATTGTATAAAATAATCCTGGTGTTAACGTTCTTGAAGTCTTTAGTATTACGTTTAATGAAGCCCAACATCCTAGCTGCCTTAGCAACAATAGAGTCCGTATGAATGTCAAACTTCAATTTACTATCAATGTGAACACCAAGATCCCTAATCACATTAACTTCTTCGATTTGTACGCCACCGATCTCGTACCTAGACACAAGTGGTTTTTTTTTTCTCGAATATTTGATATGGAAACATTTCCCCGCATTAAGAGCCATGCAGTTAGCCTTACACCAACCAATAATCCTATTGAGATCCTCTTGAATAAGGTTCCTATCCTCAGACGAAGCAACAGTTTTGTAAATTTTTAAGTCGTCGGCAAACAAAGAATATTTACAATTTCTAATGCTGGAGGTGATGTCGTTGATAAAAACCAAGAAGAGTAAGGGACCCAAATGTGAGCCCTGTGGAACGCCAGATTCAGCAAGAAACCATTCGGATTGGAAGCCATTCAAAACAACTGCCTGCTGTCTATCATGTAAGTACGACTCGAACCAAGCAAGCAAAGATCCACCAATACCGACAGCACGCAGCTTGTTAACAAGTACCTTGTGGTTTACTTTGTCAAAAGCATTGCTGAAGTCAGTATAAATAGCATCAACTTCAAGCCCTCCATCGACCCTTTCGCAAAGATCCGAAACAAAAGGAACCAAATTAGTTAACACTGAACGACCGCTTGTAAAACCATGTTGATGGCCTGTAATAATATTCTTAGTTACTTTGGAAATAATGGGACAAATCAAGGATTCAAAAATCTTAGCAAAACAAGAAAGCAAAGAGATTGGACGATAGTTCTTAATAGATGAGTCATCACCTTTTTTGAAAACCGGGAGGATGCGTGCCTTTTTCCATTCATTAGGAAACATACCTTCCTTGAGTGATTTATTAAATATTAACGTGAGGGGTAGGGTAATACCTTGGACGCAACGTCTGACAAACAAAGGAGGGATGGAGTCAGGACCCGCTCCTGCAGTAATATCAAGCTTCTTAATTTTCTGGGCTACTTGAGACTCTGTAAATAATATTTGTGCAAGATGGTCACGTTCATATCCTAGAAGCTCAGTCGAGTTTCCAGAGTCACCAAGAGAATAGACTGAAGAGAAGTGACGAGCAAACAAGTTAACGATTTCAGGGCCTGACTCGGCAGAGACACCATCCAACTGCATTTTGGCAGGAATGGTTGAATGACCACCCCGTTTTTCTTTAATATAACTCCAAAAAACTTTAGGGTTCTTAGGAATGTTGGCCTCGATGCCCTGAATATAGTCCCTGTAACATTTCTTAAAGAGTTTATGGCTTCGACTCCGGAGCATCTTGAACTCAATCTCGTCCCTGGGATTAGAGAACTTTAAGAATCTTCTACGCACCTTGTCCTTTTCCGCAAGTAATTTAATAAGATGTTTAGTAAACCACTTAGGATGCCCAGGTTTACCAAGCTTACGCTTTGGCACGAATTCGTCTCTAACTTTATAAAGGACTAGCTTTTGCCCGCGACTTCGTCCGCGTGTTTAAATTTATACATACAAAAGTTTTTTCCCGCTAACTCCCGTTCCCGTGGGAATTTCTCAAAATACAGCCATAACTAAACTTTATATTTACTAAGGTACCTGCATGCCAAATTTCAAGCGTCTAACTTAAGCGGTTTAGATTTTTCATACAAAAGGATTTTCCCGCTAATTCCCGTTCCCGTGGGAATTTCGGGAATTCCTTTCTTAGTGCACCCCTACGGTACCTAAGCTACGTCCCTTCCAAATTTCAAGTGCCTACGTTTAGCCGTTTGGGCTGTGCGTTGATATGTCAGTCAGTCAGTCAGTTTCTCCTTTTATATATATAGATACTGTACAAATCACATACCATATCATTAACACTATTACAATTTGAGAATAAGTTTGACCAATTAATCTCCTTTAACTCTAGTACAATTTTACTATAATCAGCTTTATGGTAGTTATACATGACGTTACAATTAGAAGGAAGATATTTGGCCTTAGAGTTTGGAAAGTCAATTAATAAGTTCGGATGAATGTCGTAACACTTACTCAAAGTATCCGGTGCTTTCGATACCACAATATTCCGTACGTTACTAATCACCAAGTCCAAAAAGCGGTCATCACCATTGCCAATGCCATTAAGCTGGTACAGATTATAAGTAGTTAAAAAGTCAACGAAAGTAAACCCTAATTTGCTACTATAGTTGGACGGAATCATGTTCGGACCATCTGGACTGAGGCTCCAATTAATAAAACTAAGGTTAAAATCTCCAATTAGTAAAACATTGTCGTAACGATCCATGGCTAGCTCGACACTCCGCAGGAATAATTCAAGTGACTCCAATTTAACTGGTGGAGGTAGGTAAACAACACACATAATAAAATTTGACATTATACCATTACATTGAAACTGTAAATTAACCCAAATACATTCTATATTATTACATTCTAAGTCAGTAATGCGAGCAGATGGAATATCTCGAGAGATCGCTAGCAGAACGCCACCTCCGTCTTTTTTGGAGCCACTACAGCACTGCCGATCTCTTCGGTAGACAACATATCTATCGTCAATCACCTCGCTGGTCGAGATTCTATTGTTCAACCATGTTTCCGTCAGAGCAATTACATTATAGTTAGAGATCAGAATGTTACTATAAATATCATTGGTTTTAGTCCGAAGACCTTGCACATTTTGGTAATATAAATCTAACACAGTAAAATAAAAACTCCGCAACAAAGGCTATGTAACAATGAAATAATTAACTTAACTAACTAATAAGTTTTAAACTGTCCAGGGATCTTATTAGAATGCTTTGGTTATTTTCATCCTTGCGCACATATATACGCCCGTTACGCACCCAAACAAATTTATAGGACATTTCTTTAGCCTTCAAACGAGTGGCAGCGTGTAATGACTTGTTTGCAGGGGTGAGATGTTCCGTCACAAACACGGGCCGACGTGGTCCACCAATACCGAGATGTTCGGATGATAATTTATCACCGGCGTTTGTTTTATTGAATTTAGATACAGCCGCCAATAAAGCGTCCCGCTGGCGGGAGCTACGTAACTTGGCTATAACCGCCCTTGGTTTAGCAGCATCCTTATTCAACTTGGCAACTCGTGTGACGTGCACAATATCCTCGGTCGTTAGGGGGTTTTCCACGATGTGAGTAAGCTGCACAACAGTATCGATCAAACGCTCGGATCTATGCTCCGGAATACCATTCAATTCAATATTCGACTCCCGCATATGCAGCTCCACCGTATTCAGACGGTTCTTGAGGTCAGTTACACATGATCGTAACTGTTCATTATCTGTCGTTAATTTAGAAATTACATTCGATTTCTCCTCTAGCAGAGTTCGCATCTCTTCGAATTGCGTATTGAAAAAATGCATTGATTCTCGGAATCCCGAGATTTGTTCCTTAATACTATGCAATTCGGTCGACACCGACTTTTTCATAGCGGATTGCAGAGAGGTAGCAAGTTCCTCACGGATCACATCCCGAAGCCTATCCTCTGAGAGGCAATCGGGGACCGCCATTGTAATGGTAGACGACTAGTGTTGCCCAAATGCAAGAACAAGACGAGACTTAGCCAGTCTTGGTCTTGGTCTTGCGCCAATACACCTGGTCTTGGTCTTGGTCTTGGTCTTGCGCTCCCAGTCTTGGTCTTGGTCTTGGTCTTGCAGCAAGAGTCTTGCAAGTCTTGCAATTACCTATTAGTCTATTACTATTTATTAAAGTTTACTTTAAATCTTAGAAAAACGTATTAGAATTGGAACACTGTGAGCTTGAATTAACATAGCCATAGTAAAGATCAAGCAGATTAATAAATAACTGAAGATTTGATAAGAAATTCGAAAAATCATCAAACTCTTATCGCAGGCTTTTTATTTTATTAGTAGGTAAGTACCTACGCTTTTTATATTATTTTATTAGTTTTGTAGAATTTTTTTACACGTTTCAAGTATATTTAAAAGGGGCTACAATATTTATTAAGCGGGTGATATTTGAACACTTTTTTGCTATTTTTTCTTGTAAAAACTTAAGAAATATAATGACTAAATGTACAATAATAGTACCTAAGTAATTAGTTTAAAACCATATAAGTAATCAATATTATAATATATACTTACTAGAATGAATTAATATGACATCTACTACCTATCCTTACCATTTTATCCTAATCATAATACTACTTGCGTGATCAGTATAATGTATTCATTTTCATTCTAAGCACTCTGAAACTTATTTATTCTTTGGAACACCTGTAGGTACTCTTAAAATTCGAAATTATTTTGCATGAGTATACCTACGCCCTATGGCGGCAATCAAATAGTGTCAAATGTTATGATTCCGGCGTGGCGGCAACGATTGTTTTAGATTTCAAAAGAAGCCACCGGCGCGTGTATCATAACCATGTACTTCCGAAAAGCGGCAAATTTCTTTGAGAAGTAAGTACATAAACCTTTGATGCCGCATTATCAAAGTGCCGATGGTTAAAACATAACTATGCATGCACTCAGTTTGATTTTAATAGATATTTTTTTATTCGCAATGTTTATGGTATTAGTCGTAATGCGCATAGGTCCAGTTTTTCATATTCTTTGATACAGTTTTTTGCGTCTCATAGAATTCCTAAGCGTACCTCTACCTATACACCGAACTGTTACACCTAACTACTCAGTGAAATAGCGCTAAGTCCTAGCTGCAAGACGCAAGAGTCTTGCAGGCTATGTCTTGTTCTTGCTCAAGTCTTGCAGGGTCAGTCTTGGTCTTGGTCTTGCTCAAAATACGCGGTCTTGTTCTTGGTCTTGGTCTTGCAAAAACGCAAGAACAAGACCAAGACTGCAAGACCAAGACTGAATTTGGGCAACACTATAGACGACTTGTCCTCTGGAGTAGGACTACTGCAAGAGGCATGTCTATTCGATTTGACGCGTTCAGTGACGTATGAGCGCTCCGGAGAAACAACCTCGGTGTCGTAAGAGGGCAAGGAACGAATAGGCGTATTGCTATTGCCCGTTTTGGGGAGCCTGCTCACACACTCTGGGCATTTCCAATTAGATTTAAGATGTGCAGCCATAGATGAAAAGTTCTTGACACCAGCACAAACGACGTCATACTTAGACTTGCAGAGACCGCATGAAAGGTAATCGTTTTTTTTTAGAATAGGATTTTTACAGCCAGCACATAATAAATTACTAGGAGCCATAGTGATCGGCCAAAGTATTTGCTCTAAACTTAGCAGTAGGCGCTATCCCGTCGTAGCAGGCTCACTCGTAGCAGTAGGTAGGTACTGTAGCAGTCGTGAATTTCGTCGCCGTCGCACACTATTCTCGCAGCTCAATTGCAACGAGTACAGGCCGCAACCTCGACACGGTCGCCGGTTCAAATCCGGAGATATCCAACAAAAAGACCGACTCACGGGGCGAGGCGTCCCGGCGGCGAAGAATCAGGGCGAAGGCACCAGGCACGGCGGCATCACACAACTGGAACAGGCGGAAGACAGCTGGCCGCAGCTCCACCCGAGATAGCACAAAGACACGACAAGAACGACACGTCCGCTCGATTACAGTTTGTAGAAACGAAATGAGTGCTTCCCAAACTGTGCGCCAATGTCCTAGGGGTGTCGCGAGGCGATCGGCAAATATTCGCTGACTGTCATCGAATGTTCAGAAAAGCAGGCATTTTCATTCTTCACCATAAAAAAGTGTAATAATAATTAATAAGGGGCGTCGCAAGAAATATAACAATTCTATAGGACGTCATTGTGTAAATAAGTTTGGGAAGCCCTGGTCTAGCCGCAAAACGAGTTTCTGACAGGTCGTGATCCAATGCGCGATATAGCTTTGAATAGGCGTACAATTTTACGTCTAAATTTCAAATAACTTTTATTTACCTCATTAACGAGTGAATTACGAATAATTAAATAATTATGCCAACTTATAATAAGCTAATATTAGTAGGTATTTGGGAAAAAAAAAATTGACAGTTGATCAAATATCAACTGTCTAGTTGCAAAGAGACGTCGCATCCATGTGCGTTCTCTACCGCATCTATCACGGGGAATGTTCTGAAGAATTGTTTGGTTTACTGCCTGCAGCTGAGTTTCTTCACCGCACCACACGTAACCGATTGCAATTCCATCCTCATCATCTCGATGGTTGGCGATCCTCCACTTTACGCTTTATGAGGAACTTCTTGCCTCGCGCATCGGTTTTGTGGAACCATCTTCATGCGACAGTCTTTCCGAACAGCTACGACTTAAGAACCTTCAAGAAACGAGCGTATTCATATTTAATAGGCCGGCAGCGACCCTAAACTCGGTTAGAGCTGCGGGTGTCCATGGGCGGTGTCGACTGCTTACCATCAGGCATCACACTTGCTCGTCTATCGCCTCTTGCATAAATAAAAAAAAATACGAATTGACATCTGTCACAAACGCATTCTCTCAGCGGCCTGACTGTAGACATAAAACTTACGCGTAGTGAGTGAACCAAGTGCACCTGTAATAGAAAAATAAAATTATTAAAAAAATTAAGAGAGGTAGGGCATAGCGAATCTTCGCTCGAATTGAGCCGCCCGGGGAAGGTCCTCCACCCTATAGGATACCGCAGCCAAATGACCTTCGGGTCGTGTTTCTGCCGGTGAGTAGGGTCTCCGGAGCTCGTGGGGTGAGTGCTGCATCGGCAACCGGGGGTTAGCGTTGGGCCGGCAGAGCGGTGGCAACTGATAGGTAACTGACCAGGGGCCCTACTACAAAAAACGAAAACGATCGTTCGTTGAACGGATCGCGTATTTTTGCCCCATAAATCCCTCTCATTTGTCCCTCCCGTGTTCTAATATATCAATTAAATTGTTGAAAATCGACGTTGACGAATTTTAGTTCGTATATCTATAATGTTAGGTCGACAGGCACAATAGGACAAACCCACCGCGCCTGTCGCCCTCACCCTGAAGGCCCACTGAGATGCCGTTCCACGCGCCGCCCAAAGAACCTAGGATTGTAAGAGGAAGGAAACACATGAGCTGGAAGGGCATTCAGTAACTTAATGGCTCGGGGCAGGAACGAGGAACTAAACCTCTTGGTGCGCGCCACTATTGTCTGAATGGTATGCGGATGACAACGCTGTCCAGCTCGTGTTGTTCGGGAGAGGAAAGGAGAGGATGGGATTAGTTGGAATAACTCTTCGGTGCATTCCCCATTGTAGGGACGGTAGAGTAAGTACACTGCTTTAGGCATACAACTTACCATCCAGAACTCCTACAACTGCACTTGTACCTAATGGAAATGGAAAAATAAAATTATTATTCAATTCAATTCATTTATTTCAGCATTCACAAATTAGCCATAACACATAGTACATAAAATCATTATCATTGACTGACTCGGTGGCTCAATTGGTAGTGACCTCTGCCTTCTGAGCCAAGGGTCGTGGGTTCGATCCCCACACATTACAAACATTTGTGTGCATGAACATGTCTGTTTGTATTGGTCTGGGTGTTTTCTATGTATAAATGTATTTATTTACAAAAAAAAATGTATCTAAGTAAGTTTATCAGTTGTCTAGTACCCATAGTACAAGCTTCGGCTTAGTTTGGGGCTAGATGGCGCTGTGTGGCCCAGCGTGGCATGTCTTGGGTTATTTATTATTTATTATTATATTATTATTAATATTAAAAATTGTACATATATAAAAATAAAATATATTATTATTAAATCAAATTATTCCAGTCACATAATAAAATAACCCAAAATAATAAAGATAAATGAAATAAAATGTCGTGAAAATTAATACATTAACCTAATTACGGACAGCAGTGTGCATAATAAATGTACATATTTGTATAATGTGCACTCTTGGTGTCCGCGGAAGACCAGTGTCGAGGTTTCTTACAAGATCATCATCATCATCATCATAAGCCATCATATTGCGGTCTACTGCTGGACATAAAATTTCAGGTTATAAACTATTTTATTTATTGAAACCTTATTGCACAAAATGGTACAAAATGCGAACTTAATGCTAGGACCATTCTCTACCAGTAAACCATTGGGTCATGCAGAGAGAGACTTGTCGTGCGGTGATTGTACAAAAGGAACTACGTATTAATAAGTATATGGAAAATAGAAATTTTGATTACAGTAAATTAAAAGGAATTAAACTACCACCGGATTCGGAATGCAGTTTCTATAGAGAAGATGTGATTACAAAATCTTCTAGTAAGATTTTAAGAAACTAGTCAATACTCGCTTTAATACGATTCAAGATGCGTTTGATATAAGACTCCGCCTTATGACTGCCCCCGTCCCCGTGACCTCGAGCTTCCACGTTTCCTCCCCCAGGAATGGATAGTTCTGAAAAGAAGGAAGACACATAAAATACACAGGAGCTATTTAAATACATATATGTATGTCACCGTGACAATAGGGATGTTTCCACGGTCAAAATAATTACATTAAATTTTAAATTAAGTTTTTTTTCGACATTGGACACGTATTTTTCCTTTTTTCATTTAAACAAAAAAAAAAGATACAAGGCATCAAAATTTAGGAGTGGAGATCTTTGACTAGTCTAGTTCATATAAATGAAAAATACGTGTCTTTTATTTTTGAACAATCTATCTAAAAGACGGACTAATTATTTTTTTAAGGCAACAATTCCTATTTTGTGAATACCGAGCGGTAGGGCATAGCGAATCTTCGCTCGAATTGGGCTGCCCGTCCGAAGGAAGGACCTACACCCTATATAATCACCATCATCCTCATCAGCCTATTGCAGTCCACTGCTGGACATAGGCCTCCCCAGTTGTTCGCCACTTAGGGCCGACATCTGGAGGATATACCCATAATCGCTATGCTGGGCAGGCGGGTTGGCGATCGCTGGGCGTAGCTTCGCGCTCCGGTGACGTTGCTGCCCGTCATCGGTCTGTGGTATTTAGCTACGTCTTCAATTGATGGTTATACCGCCACCATTCGGTTGCCAGCGCTGCGTTCGTTATTCGGCAGGATGCACCACGAGCAGGTGAGGTTGGCTTGGAGCTAAAAGATAATGGGTCGCTCCCTTACATCCCCCTATAGAATACCGCATCCAAATGACCTCTCTCGTATTTTCTGCCGGTGAGTAGGGTGTCCAGAGCTCGTGGGGATTAGAGTTGGGCCGGCATGGCGGTGGCAACTGACAGGTAATTGACCAGTTACTTGTCACACCGACTTGGACTCCTTTTTCGCTTTCCATTAAGCGTAGGGCAGCCATTACATCAGTTTAAAAAAAAGCAATATTTGGTTCGATCAGTAATATACCTATGTGAAAGCTGTCTGACACAATAAGATTAACATAACCAGGAACATAACACAAAACACAAAAAAAGATTACATACAAAAAACACAAAACCAACGCGTGACTAGAAGAACACAAACACAATAGAACACAAAGACAACGGGTAACAGACACATGGATATCATTGTCATCATCAGACACAATCTGGGGCCCTACTACAGAAAACGAAAGCGATCGTTCTTTGAACGGATCGCGTATTTTTGCCCCATAAATCCCTCTCATTTGTCCCTCCCGTGTTCGAATATACGAACTAAAATTCGTCAACGTCGATTTTCAACAATTTAATTGATATATTCGAACACGGGCGGGACAAATGAGAGGGATTTATGGGGCAAAAATACGCGATCCGTTCAACGAACGATCGTTTTCGTTTTCTGTAGTAGGGACCCTTTCGTCAGCATCAATGACAGCGCACACACACAGAAATGTTTGTAATATTAGTGTAGAAGTGTAAATAAAAGCTTTTACAACATGCGTATCTTTCTTTTACTTACATATTAAATATTCTACTTCTATATAAAAAATTGTATTCAGTTTATATGTTTCGAGAGACGTATATTTAATTATACAAGGGATATGCGCAAGCGCAGCCGATCTAGGACGTTTCCTTCGTCACAATCTTTTCCATTGCCAATACCAAATTTAGTGTGAGCATGAATCTTTATCCGTCTGGCATCTGGTAAGTATGATTCTGGGAAGAAAGAGGTATAAGTTTTAACGAGGTTCAACCTGCGTGGAAGCGCGACTAATAAATAACTCGAGACATGCCACGCTGGGCCACACAGCGCCACCTAGCCCAAAACTAAGCCGAAGCTTGTCCTATGGGTACTAGACAACTGATAAACTTACTTATATTTATACTTTTTTTGTAAATAAATACATTTTATACATAGAAAACACCCAATAACAACACCCTAGGATATTTTAAAAACTACGCAACAGGGGAGGGACAAATGAGAGGGATTTATGGGGCAAAAATAGGTACGCGATCCGTTCAACGAACGATCGTTTTCGTTTTCTGTAGTAGGGCCCCAGATTTTGATACGGTTTTTTTAATTGATAGATTGTTAAAAGAGGTTTAACAATCTATCAATTAAATAAACATAGGTTTACATACATAAATAAATAATGTCACGCCTTTATTCCAGAGCGGTAGGCTGAGACCACGTCCTTTAATTTGCTACGATCCTGGCACACAACTTTTGCTTCGCCCACATTCATCAATCTCTTCATACATGCTCGTCGGTTTAGGGTACTAAGGAAGGTATTTATCAAGGTTATAGGTGTAACACCGAAACGAATCGAGAACGGGTTACTAGTTAATAGAAAAAGAATTGTTTAAAAGTCCTTACCAACTTTCCCAGGCTCGGGGTTAGGCGCGCAGGTCATCATTCCGATCTGTAGAATAGAATAGAAACTCTTTATTGCACAAAAACACAGACATTACAGAAAAACACATTACAAACAAAAACAAAGTACAATTTAGGTGTAATTAAATATCAGACAATGTCAGCTTTCCATTGCACCGAAGGCATCTCATCATCAGCCTATCGCAGCCCACTGCTGGACATAGGATTATCCAGGTGTTCGCCACTTTGCAAACACCTGGAGGTTATACTCATAATGGTCACGCTGGACAGGCGGGTTGTGTATCTTGGGCGTAGCTCCTCGCTCCGGTGACGCTGCTGCCCGTCATCGGCCTGTGGTATTTAGATATGCCTTCAATAGACATAGATAAAGGGCCCGGATCAGATGGCATACCACCTATTTTTGTTAAAAACTGTGCCTCCAATCTTGCTGTACCGCTTAGCTTCATTTACAATACGTCCTTGGCATGTGGGAAATTCCCTGATCAGTGGAAGGTCGCCAAAGTAGTACCAGTTTTTAAGACAGGTGAAAATAATTGTATTAAAAATTATAGACCTATTTCTATTCTGTCTACCGTGGCTAAGGTCTTCGAAACCTTGATTTGTCCATACATTTCTGACCACATTAAACCTCTCATTACAGAGCATCAACATGGTTTTGTTAAATTTCGTTCAACGGCCACAAATCTGGTCTCTTATGTGGAAGAACTTGCGGCAGCTCTTGATAGTCGCCAAGAAGTTGATGTAATTTATACTGATCTCAGCAAAGCTTTCGACAAGGTGCCTCACGATATTTTAATTAAGAAATTAAAAATATTTGGTATTGATGGCACCTTACTAAAGTGGTTCGATTCTTACCTTAATAATCGTAAATTTTTTGTTGTGGTTAATGGATTTAACTCTAAAGAGTATAACATACATTCAGGAGTGCCTCAAGGTTCCAACTTGGGACCTTTATTATTTATTATATTCGTCAACGACATTGTCGACTACATCAACCATTCAACTCCTTACCTGTATGCTGACGATCTGAAGCTATTGCGAGTAATTAAATCTGACTCAGACACTAGATTATTGCAGGATGATTTGAATGGCGTCAATCATTGGTGTAATTTGAACAAAATGCAACTGAATGTTGATAAGTGTTATCACATAAAATTCACTAGAAAACACAATTCTGTTGGATCTAGCTACTTTATTGATGGTGTCAAGATACACGAAGTTGACCACATGAGGGATCTTGGTGTAATAATGGACAAAAAGTTAACTTTTTGTGCCCATTTTGAAAATGTAGTGAAAAGGGCCTCAAATATGCTGGGCTTTATTATCAGGATTGGTAGGGGATTTCGCAGATTACATACTAAAAGGCTTTTGTATAATTCTTTTGTATTGAGTGTTCTGGAGTACTGTGCTGTTGTATGGAGGCCACATTATGCCTGTCACTCTTTGAGGTTAGAACGTATTCAGAAGAGATATCTTTGGCACCTGGCCTTTTCCGCCAAGAAGTGTAAGAAAGGTTTTTCTTACAAGAATAGGTTAAACCATTTTAAATATACCTCTTTAGAGAAACGTCGGACAATACTCGATCTCATATTTTTGTACAAATTATTTAATAATAAAATTAATTGTCCTAGTCTCTTGAATAAATTTAAATTCAGTATACCAAGAAGGCCACCCAGAACCCAAATCCGTCCTTTGAGCCCTCCTTTCCGCACAACAGTACTGGGAGCTAGTTCCTTTGTTCCCAGAGCTAGTAGGCTTCTGAATGTGTATGGAAAGGTAACAGATATTCATGCTAACTCTATAAATAAATTTCGGAAGCACTTGCACGAAGCCATAGTCGATTTATAAATTTATTTGTTTTGAAGATACATAGTTTAGCTAGGCGATTTATGTACTTAAAAGTAATTTTCCATGTGGTGTTTACCTATAATTAATTGTGCAATTAACTTTAAGACTCCTAACTGTTTTTTACCTAAGATGTATTGTTGTAGCAATTGTTGGTAAGCCTAATAAATAAATAAATAAATAAATAAATAAATAGGCTATTATGGCTAAAAATTGTAATTAGTCCGTCTTTTAGCTTATTCAAAAATAAAAGACACTTGTTTTTCCTTTTCACATTCAAATAAACAATAGCAAAGATACAAGGCATCAAAAGTTAGGAGTGGGAGTCTTTGACGTCACTCGCTCCCGTAAAAATGCCTCACCGAATGACGTCACGCGTAATTTCAACGGGCTATAACTTTGTGATTTTTAGTCTAATTTACAAATAAAAAAATACGTGTCTTTTATTTTTGAATACTATTATTAAAAGACGGACTAATTACAACTTATAGCCATAATAGCCTTTGTGCTGGTTATACCGCCACCCGTCGGATGCTGGAGCCTTGTTTGTTATTCGGCAGGACACCACGGGCAGATGAGCGAAAAGATGATGGGTCGCTCCATGAATAGAGGGAGAGGCCTATGTCAAGCAGTGGATTGTTATATGCTGATGATGAGATATGCTGTGTCTAGAGTACAGTTTAAGAGAGGTAGGGCATAGCGAACGTTCGCTCGGATTGAGCCGCCTGTCCGGGGAAGGACCTCCACCCTAGCCATGACCTCCGGGTCGTGTTTCTGTCTGTGAGTAGGGTTTCCGGAGCTCGGAGGTTAGGGTACAACTGACAGGTAACTGACCAGTTACTTGCCAGTTGTCACAGCGATTTGGGCTTCCCTTTCGCTTTCCATCAGGCGTAGGGAAGCCATTATGTCGACCTACTATAAAAACAATTAAAAAAGGGTGAAAAGCCGTACAAGTCTTCGGGAGATCGCTATAAAAGAAACGATCGATAGTCTGTTCACCAACGCAACTATAACTACATTGGTGTTGCGGTGTCTATGGGCTGAAGCTTCAAAACCATTTGCCCCCCTTTTTATAAAAAAAAACTAGCAAACCCGGCGAACTCCGTTTCGCCAACAGATGGCTGTAAAATTTTTTGTTCCTTAATTTTCTTTGCTATAATCCTCACGGAGCCCGAGACCTTTCTAACGAATGCAAAACCGTGGAAATCGGTTCGTGCGTTCTGGAGTTATAGCGTCAGGGAGGAAAACCCGACTTATTTTTATATAGTAGAAGATTTACTTACCAAGGCGGCACAAGCAAAGAACCAAAATATGATTTTCATGTTAACGTTTTTTTCAAAAATATCTTTAAAACTGATTTATGAAAGAATGCACTCGGCTTATATACGAGTGTAACTGAATTTTAAGTTCATTGAACATTTTAATTTTAACCAAAAAGGATTTTCTATAAGTTTTCCTGCTCATTATGCCTCTATCTTATTCGCATTCCTAAAGAAAATGTCTATCAAAAATATTTTTAATTGTAGGTATATTGTAAAAAGCGGCCAAGTGCGAGTCGGACTCGCGCACGAAGGGTTCCGTACCATAAATACGCATATATTTCAAGCGTTAGCCTCCGTCATGTCAGTCCGTTCGAAAAGACCGTTAAAAACTACGATAGCCATAAAATCCGACCGCTCAAAGAATGCGTTTCTAACAGATGCCAATTCATACACCTATCTACTTACTATTTGTTATTTGATCATACTGTCAATAATGTAAGGGGGGATGTAAGGGAGCGGCCTATCATTTCTTCGCTCCAAGCCAACCTCACCTGCCCGTGGTGCATCCTCCCGAATAAAAAACGAGGTGCTGGGTACCGACTGGTAGCGGTATAACCATCACAATTGACGGCGTAGCGAAATACCACAGACCGATGACGGGCAGCAGCGTCATAGGAGCGAGAAACTGCGCCCTGCGATCGCCAACCCGCCTGCCCAGCGTGGCGATTATGGGTATATACCCATAATCGCCACGCTGGGCAGGTGGGCAGGCAAACATCTCGAGGATTTCCTCGAGATGTTTGCCTTAAGTGGCGAACAACTGGAGAGGCCTATGTCCAGCAGTGGACTGTGATAGGCTGATGATGATGACTGTCAATACATTCTTCCCAAAATTTTAAGTAAATACTCTTATTGTAAGTTGGCATAAATATTCAATTATTCGTGTTTTTACTCGTTAATGACGTAAACGAGAGTTATGTAAATTGGCCACGACCTGTCAGAAACGCATTCTCTCAGCGGCCAGACTATACTCGTATTTAATATTTTTTTCAAATTATGTACTTATTTCTGTATTTGCTACAACAACATGTAAATTAATGTAGGTAACAACAATGCTTAGAGGGTTAGAAGTACATAAACTCTTGAAATTTAATCGTCATCATCATCCTAGCCTTTTTCCCGATTGTCTCAGGGTCGGCTTCCCAAACTGAGAGATTTGGCGAGGGCTAAGCTTTTACACAGAGCGACTGCCATCAGACCTCCGCAACACTTAGGGTAAGCTATACCCATTCCCAGTTGAGCGTCAGAGTTATCATCATCTCTGATATGATGTAACGACTGCTATCTGAGTTGGTAAAGATAGCACCCGGGACCAACTGCTTAACGTGTCTTCCGAAGCACGGAGGAAATCGGTGTCAAATTTTGGTCACCCATCAACGGATTGACCGCGCCAATGGTTGCACAACGTTGCGATCATTGTTAAGCGTACAAGACCGCGGCGCCACCGAGCTCCTCTTGAAATTTAATCAATAGTACGGAACCCTTTGATCGCGAGTCCGACTCGCACCAGGCCGATTTTTTTTCATACGGGACCCTAAAGGGGTGTCCCTTAATTACTGTCTGAAAGAAGGGGGCGGATGTCATACTCTTGTCAAATAAAAATACCTTAAATTTAGCTATTTTGGAGAGTGACGATGGTTTAGTCATTAAGGCCGTTGACTTCTATCATCACCATCATCATCATCATCAGCCTTTTCTCAGCCCACTGCTGGACACGGTGTTGAGGTATCATCATCATCCTATTGTAGTCCACTGCTGGACATAGGCCTCTCCAGTTGTTCGCCACTGAGGGTGATCTTCTGGAGGACATACCCACAATTGCTACGCTGGGCAGGCGGGTTGTGTATCTTGGGCGTAGCTCCTCGCTCCGGTGACGCTGCTGCCCGTCATCGGCCTGTGGTATTTAGCTACGCCTTCTATCGTGATGGTTTTACCGCCACCAGTCGGTTTGCCAGAGCCTCGTTTCTTGTTCGGCAGGACGCACCGCGGGCAGGTGAGGATGGCTTGGAGCGAAAAGGTGATAGGTACACCCTCACATCCCAGGCCTCTCCAGTTGTTCGCTACTTAGGGCAAACATCTGGAGAGTCAGAGTACCCATTATCGCCACGCTGGGCAGGCGGGTTGGCGATCGGAGTGTGTAGCGTCTCACTCCGGTGACGCTGTTGCCCGCCACTTTTACCTACCTTTATTTTTTCATGAATAAAACGCATACAGTCTTATTTGTGCAATAGGTACTCAATGTACAAGACAATCGTAGGTATTAAATTTTGAAATTTAAATTAGTTTACCTACCTGCTTAATTAAAGTCGCTTAATTAAACGTCTCAGATAGTAAAATACCTACAGGTGTGCGGTATTTAGCTGCGCCTTCAATCGTGATGGTTATACCGCCACCAGTAGATTAATAATAATAATAAATTAATTCATTCTTGCCAATTATTACAAACATCTTACATCAGTCTTACATGGACTTGAGAGTGATTAGCAGCGCCTCGCTTGTTATTCATCAGGATGTACAACGGGCAGGTGAGGGTGGATTGGAGCGAAAAGATGATAATCACTCAAGACTCAAGAGGCATTTAAGAGGGACGTTTACGTGTAGATATATATGGGTTACCCATTTCCTTAGTCAATCTGGTTTCCTCTACCTGAAGGTTGTCTGGAAGAGATCGCTATAAGCGACAAGACCGCCTAGATTGTACTTTGTGTTGTTTGTAATATGTTTTCCTGTAATGTCTGTGTTTTTGTGCAATAAAGAGTATCTATCTATCTATGATATGCATGGACTGCACCAGTGCGAAGCCGGGCGGGTAGCTAATCAATAAAATAAAAACAGTATTTAATACATAAAAGATTTAATTATATTTACCCAAAAAATTAATGTTTCATGTTTTCAAAAGTTGTAAATTGCAATCTTGTAAGCGCGAAATTGTAATTATTAAATCAACGCCATCTGTTATTGTTAGCTTGAATTATCATCTTGTTTGTGCTTAAGCGTTGTATTTCCTGCTTAGTGTCTTGTAAATTATTGTCTTGTTCTTGTTGAATTCAGTTGTCTTTACCTGGGGGAGGAAATATTAATTAAAATTTAAATAGGTATTTTTATTTGTAAAACAGCGTTGATAAAGGTAAATTGAATAATCCCGGCACACGAATGAAGTTATTTACTGTAAACACACACAATACGCAGGGCGTAGCTCCTCGCTCCGGTGACGCTGCTGCCCGTCATCGGTCTGTGGTATTTAGCTACGCATTCAATCGTGATGGTTATACCGCCACCAGTCGGTTGCCAGCGCCTCGTTCGTTATTCAGCAGGATGCACCACTAGCAGGTGATGTGTACATGTACATCCTTCGTCGTGGAACTTCATAATTATAGTCATACCTACTAACTGCGAGACAGCTGAGAGTAAGTAATCTGAAAAAAAAACAGAAATAATAAGCCGTATAAAAAATACCGGCAAAGTGCGAGTCGGACTCGCGCACGTAGGGTTCCGTACCACTGATTAAATTAAAAAAAATTAGGTAATTTGATTTATAACGTTTAAAAAATAACTACTCTCTGTTGAATCTTGTTTCCTCTACCTGATGGTTGTCTGGAAGAGATCGCTACAAGCGATAAGACCGCCTAAATTGTACTTTTTGTTTGTAATGTGTTTTTCTGTAATGTCTGTGTTTTTGTGCAATACCTAATGAGTTTCTATTCTATTCTATTCTACTGTCTAGATTTCATTCAAACCAAGGCACCGCACCCCTTGCACCCTCTGATAAAGACGGCCCTGAGAATCACAGTTGCTTAGCAGACGAGCAAATGTGATACCTGACGGTAAGCAGTCGGCACCGCCCATGGACACCCGCAACTCAAATCGAGTTCTAGGGTCGCTGCCTGTCTTTTAAATAGGAGTACGCTCGTTTCTTGAAGGCTCCCAAGTCGTAGCTGTTCGGAAAGACTGTCGCAGGAAATTGGTTCCATAAAACCGAGGCGCGAGGCAAGAAGTTCCTCATAAAGCGTACAGTCGAGGATCGCCAACCATCGAGATGATGAGGATGGAATTGCAGTCGGTTACGTGTAGGCGGTAAAGAAACTCAGCTGCAGGCAGTAAACCAAACAATGGTGTATTATCATCATCATTATTATCAGCCTCTGCTGGACATGGCTTCTTCCCCTCGGTGTATACCATAGAGCATAGTTACGTACCAAACATTACACATAATATCGTCTTGTCACAAGTAAAGCTCAGTGCATGTACAGTAAAGCAGCAAATAATGTAATTAAAACTATGAATATTCTGGTCATTACGGTAAATAAGGAGATAGTATGAATTAATGGTAATTTTGGCCGAAGCCAACCTTACTGGCTTGGTTTGACAGCTGACAGATGTCAGATGGGAAATTTATTGTTTTTAGTAAGTATTTGTTTAAATTGCAACCAACCTCTTTACCATAATTTAAACGAGCCCAAGACATAAATTTCGCGCGTAATCGCTGGCAACCGACTGGTGGCGGTATAACCACCACAGTAGGCGTAGTTAGCTACGACACCACAGACCGATGACGGGCAGCAGCGTCACCGGAGCGAGAAGCTACGCCCTGCGATCGCCAACCCGCCTGCCCAGCGTGGCGATTATGGGTATATCCTCCAGGTGTTTGCCCTAAGTGGCGAACAACTGGAGAGGCCTATGTCCAGCAGTGGACTGCAATAGGCTGATGATGATGATGATGATCGCTTCATCATTACATCTCAATAAATATATGACATATAAGTAACTAAAATAACACGTTTATCTCGAACTTGTAGGCAATAGTAATCTAGGTATTCTCAAATCGCTTTCTCTAAAAAATATTGCATAAAACATATCACGCGTTTTATTTTTAAGCACTGTTTAGCTATAGTTCATTCGCGTTAAGAAAATAGTGACTCATCACCGACTGCCGGCCAAGCCACACCCCCTAGCCAATTAAAACGCTAGAAATTAGTAAGGCGAGTTCACAGTGCTCAGTTGAAGTCAGACCTTCGAACTGATCGGTTGTGTATTTTGCGTACTACTTGTTTAAAATTAAATTTGGAAAATGGATATCTCACCTATTAAAAAAAATAAAAGTGGATCAATTATACATAGCGGAGAGAGACGCGTAATTTACAATGTTTATAAATATTTCAAACAGATTGATTTAAATGAGACTGTGGAGAGCATAGTAATTAAAACTGCAAGTGCATGCGGTGTGTCCGAAAACACTGTTTATAAAATTATAAAAGAACAAAAAGAAACGAATACATTGAAATCACCTGTGAAAAAAAGAGCTCGACTATCCACGGTCGATAAATTAGATTTTAGACTTTATCATAATAAAATTATAACCATTTCATTGGTTGTTTATATAGAGTCATATGTAACTTCTATTCTATGTGAGCTACGTCCTTCAGTTAATTTATTCATTTATTAGTTTTATGATTTTGCCAAATATTTTATATTGGGGAAACTGGACTAGTCATGCTCACTAAAATGTTTCTGGGGTGGTGGCGCTGTGTGGCGGGTCGTTACACTCCCTCAAATATGGTTGAATGAAGCGATGGCTGGTACACACGTCATACTTGTGAACAGGTGCTGCCTTGGAGACTGGTCTACTCCTGATTGCCCTATATAGAGTATGTTAAGGTTAATTTTTTTTTTCTATCTAATTTATAATTAATTTTTTAAGGCCCCAGACTGTATGACGTGGTCGTAGTTAAAAGTATGAATGTGATAATAATATTGTAAACACCATTTTGAAAAGAGCAACTACACGAGTTTCTTGCCGGTATCTTCTCGGTAGAACGCTGCTTTCCGAACCGGTGGTAGCTTCGACGATTTGTAAGTGTTTTTCATAAAAACCTATACAAATAAAGATTATTTTGACTTTGACTTTGACTTTGACTGAGATGAACTAGACAAATGTGCAATAAGGAGAAAAGTACACTCTATATATTTAAATAACGAGTATCCAACATTGGACAAAATACTTAATAACACTTTGCGAAGCTGATGAAGATATTCCTGTTTTCAAACGTACAACACTTCACAAAATACTGCACGAGCTTGGTTTTGACTTCAATAAACAAGATAGTAGAACATTGTTAGTGGAAAGAGAAGATATTGTTTTATGGAGGCGAAAATATTTAAGACAAATAAAAGAATATAGAAACGCTAATAAAACCATTTACTATCTCGACGAAACGTGGGTAAACGCCGGACACGTAAAAACAAAAGTGTGGTTGGATACAACAATCAAGAATAAAAGACAAGCTTTCCAAGATGGCTTATCAACCGGCCCAAAAGCTCCGACAGGGAAAGGGAAAAGGTTAATTATATTGCACATTGGCAGCGAAAAAGGATTCCTGGAAGATGGTTTACTAGTCTTTGAATCTAAATCTACAAAAGATTATCATGAAGAAATGGATGGTGAAAGATTCCTTAATTGGTTCAATGGTATAATACCGAAGCTTGAACCAGGAAGTGTGGTTGTCATGGATAAAGCTCCCTACCATTCGGTAAAAGTTGAAAAAATACCCACGGCCAGTTGGAATAAGCAGCAAATACTAGAGTGGTTGCAAAACAAAGGCATATCTATGGATATGAGTTATTTGAAAAAAGAATTATTATTGAAAGTCGCCGAAATCGCCCCACAATATAATAAATATTTAGTAGATGAGACTGCTAAAAACAATGGCATTACAATTCTTCGTCTGCCGCCTTACCATTGTAAATTAAATCCGATTGAAATGGTGTGGGCCCAAATAAAAAATTATATTGCTGCGAATAATACTACATTCAAAATGAGTGGAAGAAATGCTGCGACCACGTGATACGCGAAGAAAATACCATGTGGGGTTTGGATGACGTCATGGAACATGCAGAACAAAATTCATTCGTAATAAATGTAACGGGAGAATCTAGCGATACTGATTAGCGATTTAAGTACTTAGTTTTAAGACAATTTTGTATTTTTTTATTTTAGTACTTATTACGATTAATCCAAATATGTGTTACTCTACTAATATAGCGTTTAAGTTGACATTAAAAATTACCTTAATAGGAATATTTTAACATGTTTAAAATCATTGATACTTTATTATTTTTCTATTAAACTTATTTAATGTTTTGAAAAAAAATGTTTAATTTTTTCTCCATTATGAATACACCCTTACCCTGCAGTTGCACTGATGAGTCACTATTTTCTTAACGCGAATGAACTCACTTCGTTCGCGTGGAATACAGTTTCATCTCCTATTTTATCCCCTTGGGGTAGAATTGGTCAAATTCCTTTCTTAGCGGATGCCTACGTCATAAATGTTATGTACTGCATGCCAAACTTCAGCCCGATCCGTCCAGTGGTTTGGGCTGGGCGTTGATAGATTACCATGTCAATCAGTCAACCTTTGATATGTAGGTATGTATGTATAAATGTCACCGTGATATTGTAAATACCGTTAGATTATAATCCATCTTGCTAGATTGTAAACTGTCGAAAGCTTGTGAACCGTAACGACTGCTAACAATAAATTTAACGTATTATTTTTCGGTAGCTCCACTGCTGCACATAGGCCTCTCCAGTTGTTCGCCACTTAGGGCAATCACCTGAAGGCAATAGTCGTAATCGCAGCATGGCAGGCGGGTTGGGCAGGGCGTAGCTCCTCACTCCGCCACTGCTGCCCGTCAACGATCTATGTATAATATTTAACTACGCCTTCAATACGGATGATGACAAGGTATGAAAATGAAGAAAATAATTAGTCCGTCTCTTAGATAATAAAAAAATATAAGACCCGTATTTTTTGTTTTGTCGAAATAACAAGAAAATACTTAGATATAGCGCATTAAAGTTACCGAGTGGGGGCTAACTACGTTGTCATGTGACATTTAAAATCAATGTATCTTCGTAAGTTTTTGAACAAGAGGCAAAATAAAAAATACGTATCCAATATTTTTCATTAATCTATCTGATGGACATTAAATTATTTTTAGTCATCATCCCAATTGTTGTGACGGTTATACCGCAACAAGTCTGTTGCTAGCGCCTCGTTTGTTATTCGGCAGGATACACCACGGGCAGGTGAGGTTGGCTTGGAGCGAAAGGATGATAGGCCGCTCCCTTACATGCCCTATGTCCACCAGTGGACTGCGCTAGGCTGATGATGAAGACGATGATATATTTCGGAGAATACGGCCAGTAAAGAATACAATAGGCAATTAAAAATGAAACGACATGATGCAAGATAAAATCGTAATTTATTGTCTCCTCATTTCACTGATAACATCACTAACCTTTACCGGTTTTTGACTAATAACCGTATATTTGCGCGTTGTTCTTCTTGCTGTTACTACCAGAACTATACTGGTTGCTAGATTGGTTGCTAGATTGGTTGCTAGACTGGTTGCTAGACTGGTTGCTAGACTGGTTGCTAGAGCTACTGCTATGTCTTGATTGGGATCCACTGCTTCCGCTAGACCACTGGCTGCCGCCAGACTGTTGGCCCCAAGATCCGCTTTGACCATTCTGGCTACCCTGGCTACCTTGGTTCCAAGATCCGCTTTGACCATTCTGGCTACCCTGGCTACCTTGGTTCCAAGATCCGCTTTGGCCGTTCTGGCTACCTTGGCTACCCTGGCTACCTTGGTTCCAAGATCCGCTTTGTCCATTCTGGCTACCCTGGCTACCTTGGTTCCAAGATCCGCTTTGACCATTCTGGCTACCCTGGCTGTTTTGGTTCCAAGATCCACTTTGGCTATTTTGGCTACCCTGGCTATTTTGGCTACCGCTCTGATTATTCTGTTGGTTGGATTCTTGGCTCCAAGATCCGTTTTGGCCATTCTGGTTATTGTTTTGATTATTCTGTTGGTTGGATCCTTGGCTCCAAGATCCGTTTTGGCCATTCTGGTTACTGTTTTGATTATTCTGTTGGTTAGATCCTTGGCTCCAAGATCCGTTTTGGCCATTTTGGCTACCGTTCTGATTGTTCTGTTGGTTGGAACCTTGATTTCCAGATCCGTTTTGACCATTCTGGCTACCATTTTGATTGTTCTGTTGGTTGGATCCGTTTTGACCATTCTGGTTACCGTTCTGATTGTTCTGTTGGTTGGATCCTTGGTTCCCAGATCCGTTTTGGCCATTCTCGTTACCCTGGTTCCAAGATCCAGTCTGGCCATTTTGGTTATTGTTCTGATTGTTCTGTTGGTTGGATCCTTGGTTATATTCATTCTGACTGTTTTGGTTTTGGTACTGTTCGTTTTGTTCGTTTTGCTCCGAATTTTCATTGTAGTTATTCTGATTGTTTTGTTCGTTGCTGTTCTGATTGTTTTGTTGCGTGTTCTGTTCATTGTTGTTGTCCTCGGCGTTATCTTGGTTGTTGTCCTCGGCGTTATCTTGGTTGTTGTCCTCATTGTTCCATCCATTTTGTGAGTCGTCGTTGTTCTGCGATTGATCATTGTTCTCATTCCATTGGTTTTGCTCGTCCTCGTTCGAGTTCGAATTCTCTTCTGAGTTTTGCTGATTCTGATTGGTCTCTTCCGAGTTTTGCTGACTCTGGGAGTTGCTATTGGTGTACGTGTATTCGCCGTTCTGGTTGTTGGTCACGTTGTTGTAACTGTCATCGTTGACGTCGAACGCGCCTTGGAATGAAGACTTGTTGCATTTCTTGATTTCAACAATCACTTGAGATTCGCAGCTGTTCCAATCTGCAAGAGTTGAGCTCAATTAGATATTGCGCTTTTCATGTTCTTTACGGGCTGTAAGGGAGCGGCTTAGATGATGCCTGTGGTGTATCCTGCCGAATAACAAACGAGGCGCTGGCAACCGACTGGTGGCGGTATAACCATCACAATTGAAGGCGTAGCTAAATACCACAGACCGATGACGGGCAGCAGCGTCACCCGAGCGACAAGCGATGCGAGTGGTGCGACCGCCCAGAGTGGCGATTATGGGTATATACCTCCAAATGTTTGCCCTAAGTGGCGAACAACTGGAGAGGCCTATGTCCAGCAGAGGACTGCGTTATGCTGATGATGATGATGATGATTAAGAAAAAAATATATTTACCGATGTTGCTGTTAGAATTGTTGCGGTAGACGGACCTGAAGTATCTGAACAGTTCTGTGGAAAGGAAATGAATATTAAGATGTTTGTCGATGCGTACTTATAAATATAGAATAGAATAGAAAAACTTTATTTGGACACATAACACAAACAAAACAGAGAAAAAAAAATACACATTTAGCAAGTAAACAAAAACAAAATACAACTTGTTGGTTAATAAAAAGAAAGAAAAAAAAAGAAAGAAAGAAAGAAAAGAAGAAAGAAAAATGCGCCGTAATGCGACCAAAAAGGCGTCCACTCAGCTATTGTTACAACAAATATAATAATTAATTATATGTGAAAGAGAAATGCCACAACAAGACAAAGTTTAAATTATGTACACTTGCTGGTCTGCCACAGTGCAAATCAATTTAGTGATATTTTTTACCAAAGATGAATTTAAATTCATGAAATAATAATATTGGTGGCATGTCTAACTAACAGGTCTAAACTGTTATATATATAAAATATTGACAATGGTTACTAAAGTTGTTTGTTGTTTTGTAATACATAGGGATGGCACGAATTTAGAAGGGGGTCAAAATAGAAGGAACATTTAAATTTCGATATTTATCTCAGAAAGCACGCACTGTTGTTTTTGGTCTTAATTCTTAAAAGTTTATTATTAAAATATGCTATTGTCCACAAAAGTTTAACGATTGGATTTTATTGAATGTATTTCACTGCTCTAATAAATAAAAACGTAAAAAGATTATAATAGAGCCTTCAAGAAACGAGCGTACTCCTATTTAAAAGGCCGGCAGCGACCCTAAACTCGATTTGAGTTGCGGGTGTCCATGGGCGGTGTCGACTGCTTACCATCAGGCATCACATTTGCTCGTCTGCCGCCTCTTGCATAAAAAATAATAATAATAATAATTTGTACTTACGGTTGACGAGACGCGTTCCAACTGTGAAGAAATATAGCGAATTAATATTTATTTGAGAAATATAGTAAAAAATGTGAAAAAGTTTGCATTATAAAATGACTTAGAGAAAAAAATTAAGAGGTTGCTTTAATGAACCGGTAGGTCAAATCAATTTGACACATTTTGATACAACAAAATAAAAACTTGCATGCCAATTTATTTTTAAATACAGTTGCTACGGGTAATTTTTAAATAAACGTCGCTGACTATCAAATTACAACTTTCTGTAGAAAAACTTTCAGTACCTACTTATTGTTGTAATACTACGAGTAAAAAAACGAATTTTAGTAAATTTAAATACTTACGGTCGGATCTGTAGCTGTTTCCAAGACCACCGAGAACCTTGGCCACTAAAATGGAGATAAAAGAAATTAATATGAAACAATGGTCGACCAATAGAATAGAATAGAAAATAATAGAAAATAATATACACTTATGTTTTCCGTTGTGACTTTAAAATTTTATTTTAGAATTAATTATTATCTTTAGCAATATTAAAGATTACATCATTACAGATGAAAAACACTAAAATATGTTGGTGTTGTTTACATTGACGATAAAAATCATCAAGCGCTTAGTTATTATAACCAAAGGTATGGCACAATAAAGAATTGGGTTGTTAATTGTGCCTCTGAGTGTATGTATACGCTCTTAAAGGTTCCCAAGTCGTAGCTGCTTTAGCTCGTAAGATCTTTTTTTTTTAATGTAGGTATGTTACATGTGCATTAAATAAGTAATTAATACTTACAGCTGATGATAACTTTGATTGTGTCTTCCTCACTCCAGTTGTTCCTGTTCTCTGAAAAATAACAAATTTTTTTATAGTAGTTCGACATAATGGCTTCCCTACGCCTAATGGAAAGCGAAAGAGAAGCCCAAGTCGCTGTGACAACTGGCAAGTAACTGGTCAGTTACCTGTCAGTTGCCACTGCCATGCCGGCCCAACCCTAACCCCCCACGAGCTCCGGAAACCCTACTCACCAGCAGAGACACGACCCGGAGGTCATTTGGCTGCGGTATTCTATAGGGTGGAGGTCCTTCCCCGGACGGGCGGCTCAATTCGAGCGAAGATTCGCTATGCCCTACCTCTCTTATTAATTTTATTATCTTACTAGCTGTGCCAAATTTCGTTAAAATCCGTCCAGTAGTTTTTGTTTTTATAACGAACATACAGACAGACAAAAATTTTACTGATTGCATTTTTGGCATCAGTATCGATCACTAATCACCCCGATAGTTATTTTGAAAATATATTTCATGTACAGAATTGATCTCTCTACAGATTTATTATAAGTATAGATAGAATAAGATTAGACTAAAAATTACAAAGTTATAGCCCGTTGAAATTACGCGTGACGTCACTCGGAGAGGTATTTTTATGGGAGCGAGTGACGTCAAAGACTCCTAACTTTTGATGCCTTGTATCTTTGCTATTGTTTACTTGAATGAAAAAAGGAAAAATACGTGTCTTTTATATTTGAATAAGCTAAAAGACGGACTAATTACAATTTTAGCCATAATAGCCTATTATTCGTGCTCGGAGCAACGTATGTGTTGATTATTCTGTCTGATATTTATTTATTATCTCCTTTATTAAATTTTTTGATCCACTTTTGAATCATTTCAGTGAACGGAACGGAAACTTATATTTATACACACATTATTAATCTATGTTTTTTTTTTATGGCTACGGGTGGCAGACGAGCAAGCGGCCCATCTGATGTTAAACGGTTACCGCCGCTCATAGACTCTGCAATGCCAGGGGCACAGCTTAGCCGCTGCCTACCGTGAGGAAAGAGTTCTCTTAAGACCACGTTTGAAGAACGTGTAAAAGCTAAAGTTTGACAGAATACTTACGGCGAGACTTGACAAGAAGGGCCAATTCAAGAGTCCACTGGGTCACGTTGTATTCAGAGCCTGAAATGAAGAAATCAGATGAATAACATATTTTTTTAGTAGCACGACATAATGGCTTCACTACGCCTGATGGAAAGCGGAAGAGAAGTCCAAGTCGTTGTGTGTCAGTTGCCACCGCCATGCTGGCCCAACCCTAGCCTCCGAAGAGCTCCGGAAACCCTACTCACTGACAGAAACACTACCCGGAGGTCATTTGGCTGCGGTATTCTATAGGGTGGAGGTTCCCCGGACGGGCAGCTCAATTCCCTCTCTTAAATGTGGTGCGAAGGTAGCCTACGCTCTGACGCAGCTGACGGGCTGTTGATTGATTGATAAAAAAAATTACCAGTCAATCCCTGGATGCCCTTTCCGTTGGTCTTCTTGTTGATGAGCTTGAGGAGCTGGTCGTAGATGTCGTCCAGGTTGTAGAAGTTCTTTACGTCCTTGATGTTGTCGTATTTGCCTGGGTAGGGCTTAAGGCCGAAGTCAATTCCGTATTTGGGTCCGCAGATGGCTGGGATATCGCGTGGGTTGTTGTATCCTGGTAATAAAAATAATTAAGTATCTTAAGACATTTTTTTTATAGTAGCTCGACATAATGGCTTCCCTACGCCTGATGGAAAGCGAAAGAGAAGCCCAAGTCGCTTTGACAACTGGCAAGTAACTGGTCAGTTACCTGTCAGTTGCCACTGCCATGCCGGCTCAACCCTAAACCCCACGAGCTCCGGAAACCCTGCTCACCGACAGAAACACGACCCGGAGGTCATTTGGCTGCGGTATTCTATAGCGTGGAGGTCCTTCCTCGGACGGGCAGCTCAATTCGAGCGAAGATTCGCTATGCTCTACCTCTCTTAAAATGCCACGCTGGGCCACACATCGCCACCTAGCCCCAAACTAAGCCGAAATTTGTACTTACTGTGGGTGCTAGACAACTGATAAACTTACTGACGATACTTTTTTGCAAATAAGTAAAACATTTATACTCATAGCTCAATTGGTCGTGGGATCCCATGAAATGAGCCATCGGGCCAGTCATATGTTGATATTGTTAACTGCAGCCTTTTTACGAGTTCTATTTCTGCCAACATCAGAAATAGAAATATGTATATTAATTGTACCATGTTCATATCTATGAAATGTACATACATAGGTACAAGGTTTTCTAACTAATACATCATAGACCCTGTAAGGGTATAGCATTTATGATATTGGAACATTTACACTGTTCAAGTAAAATAATCATTATACCTATTAAACATAGAAAAGAATTTAAATAATATTCATTTCAAAATAGAGGAGAACATAAATAAAGTCGTAGGCTAGGCATGAAATAGAATGGTCTAATTATTCATCAAGTGAAAATTCACGAAGTTTTTTTAAATAAAGTTACTACTTAGGTACATATAATAACTTGGGTGTTTAGAGTTGCATAGCTAGCATAGGTTTCTAGAAAATTATTTATTTATTTATTTATTTAAACTTTATTGCACAAAATGGTACAAAAGGCGAACTTAATGCTAGGAGCATTCTCTACCAGTTAACCTTTGGGTCATGCAGAGAGTGGAAATTGTGTGCGGTGAGTGTACATAGAGAATATAACAATTTAATTATTCTCAACAATTAAATTAGATTATTCTCTCCGGCTTACCTGGACGGTGGTCTCCGAGCAAGTTGCCAGTAAGTCCTGGTGATCCGAGGACACAGATGAGGATCTTGACAAGACCAATGACCACTGTGAAGAAGTAAAATTGATGAATTGACCTGATCGTTTGCTCTTAATGCTTGGCTTTAATTAAATATAAATAAATATCCGACGACATCACATACTGTGATGTGATCCCAAAGTAAGTAGCTTAAGCACTTGTGTTATGGATATCAGAACCACGAAGGTACCACAAATAAATACTTAAATACAAATATAAACACCCAGACACGGAACAAACACAAGTGATCATCACACGAATGTTTGTCCCGGGCGGGAATCGAACGTACAACTTGGTTCAGAAGGCAGGGGTCACTACCAATTGAGCCATCGAGCCAGTCTCAGTTAATTAATTAAGTGATATTAAGTAATAAAAGGTTTATTTTTATTAAATAATAAAATAAAGTGCAATAATGATAGTACCTAGGTACTAAATAAATACTTACAGTTTCCAACGAGAGTGCCGGCTGAAAATGACAAAAAGAATTAGTATGTTTTTAATCTTATTTTATTACTAGCTGTGCCGGCGGAGTCCCACGCGTGGATATCGGGCTTCAAAAATATCAGACTCCCATAAAATACCTATCTATACCTATACCTCGTGCCTAAGTTTTAAGTTAGACCTCTAGCAATACATTGATGAAAACCGCATTCAATTCCATACAGTAGTTTTTCAATTGATACAGATAAAAAATTCTCCCGTTTTCCCAACATTTCCCTTCACTGCTCTGGGGCTGGGGCCCTACTACAGAAAACGAAAACGATCGTTCGTTGAACGGATCGCGTATGTTTGCCCCATAAATCCCTCTCATTTCCCGATGATGATGGGATGTAAGGGAGCGGCCTATCATCTTTTCGCTCCAAGCCAACCTCACCTGCCCGTGGTGCATCCTACCGAATAACAAACGAGGCGCTGGCAACCGACTGGTGGCGGTATAACCATCACGATTGAAGGCGTAGCTAAATACCACAGGCCGATGACGGGCAGCAGCGACACCGGGGCGAGGAGCTACGCCCAAGATACACAACCCTGGGCAGGCCCAGCGTGGCAATTATGGGTAAAGCCTCCAGGTGTTTGTTCAAAGTGGTGAGCAGCTGGAAAGGCCTATGTCCAGCAGTGGACTGCGATTGGCTGTTGTTTATAGTTACCTTAGAATATGTGTTATTATTCTAAGATAGTTACCTCCTGGGAGAACAGCGTTCAGGACTCCACCGAGAGTCGCGCCGACTGGAAATTGAAAAAATACATTAAAACAGTTCAATGAAAGTTAGTATGTTTGTTAGTCTCGTCGAAACTTAAATATGACCTTTTAATAGAAACACAACTCTTTACAACTATCAGAACAACTAATTAAATAATAACATTTAATGAAAAAAAAAAACAAGTGCTTGAAGGTGAAATTTTGGAAAAATCTCGCAAAATATATATTTTTTTAGAAAGTGTGATTTAAATACTCTAATTTTAAAAAAATTGGCTACTGTGGTATAAGTACCATTCATCCTGTATAATCGATCAAAATGGCGAACATTGGGAGAGGCCTATGTTCAGCAGTGGACTGATATAGGCTGATGATAATGATGATGATTATGATCCTGTATAAAATCAATCAATATTTTACCTCCAATAACCAGGTTGAGTACATCGTCGACGGTTCCAGGGATCCCTGTGCACAAAAAACATTGTAAAATCCATTTCCATTCGAATCGAATTGAGAACCTCCTCCTTTTTGAAGTCGGTTTAGAATAAAAGAAAGTATAGTTAGAAAATTAAAAATCAACATGTGTGCATGTGAGTGCGTAAGTGTGTGTGTATAGTTGTTTAAGTGTGTGTCTACGTATATATTCGGTGTACATTCGACGTGTGTGTATATTGCATCTGACTATATATCTATTATTTCATGATTATACTCACTGAGGTTACCCAAACTCTTCAAAATAGCAGCAGCGGAACCGCCAAGATCTGTCGGAGGAAATGCAATTTTATAATCAAACAAAAAAACAAATACCTATGTAAATTATTTACAGATAATATTTAATGTTTATTGAACAAAAGAGAGGGATGTAAGGGAGCGGCCTATCATCTTATCGCTCCAAGCCATCCTCACCTGCCCGTGGTGCATCCTGCCGAACAACAAACGAGGCTCTGGCAAACCGACTGGTGGCGGTAAAACCATCACGATAGAAGGCGTAGCTAAATACCACAGGCCGATGACGGGCAGCAGCGTCACCGGAGCGAGAAGCTACGCCCAGTGATCGCCAACCCGCCTGCCCAGCGTGGCTATTATGGGTACCTATATCCTTCAGAAGTTTGCCATAGGTGGCGAACAACTGAAGAGGCCTATGTCCAGCAGTGGACTGCAATAGGCTGATGATGGTACACTGATATTTGGAATATTTTTAACGGTCAATAAATAAAATGTAAAAAACATTATAATGTACTTACTTGTAATACCAAGACCCAGTTCGCCTGTAAAAGAAGGCATTTTTAATTATATCGGACTTGTGCAAGGGAAAAGATGACGTCTCTGTCTAATGGCAGTGGGGGGGGGGGGGGGTCTGTTAGCGTAGCGTATGGCTGGTTTGTAGTGGGTATTCCCTGCCTCTTCTCCAATATCACGCATTGACGTCCGCCCGTTCCAGAGGGAAGCGTGAGTCCCACATATCCCGCTATTTCTCCCGAGTAGCGGGGATGCGTAAATGTATTTACCCCGAAGAAGAAAAAGACTCTTAAGGTCCCTTAGAATAGAATAGAACAACGTTTACTTGGTACTTACATTTACATATAAAAGAATATTTAAAAGGACTAACATAATGACTTCCTTACGCCTGATTGAAAGCGAAAGAGAAGCTAAGTCGCTGTGACAACAGGCAAGTACCTGCTCAGTTACCTGTCAGTTATCTGATAACTTTTTGACCGTGCACGCCGCTCTTTCGCTCTCGTCTTGGCTACATTTTACATGAAAATGTTTTTGAGGGGACTGGGGTGTTACTCTGAACACAAAGTTACTTTGTTACTTACCGAGAAGACCGCCCAGGTTGAGGCCCTGAAAGAAGAAATGATCTCTCAAAAATTACGAATACAGCATAATACGTTAATTAATTATTGATAAAACATTGGTCAACTAAAAATTTACGTTACAAATTATAGGACGTTGCTTCGAACCAAGGGCCCTACTACAGAAAACGAAAACGATCGTTCGTTGAACGGATCGCGTATTTTTGCCCCATAAATCCCTCTCATTTGTCCCTCCCGTGTTCGAATATCATCATCCTAGCCTTTTTCCCGATTGTCTCAGGGTCGGCTTCCCAAACTGAGAGATTTGGCGAGGGCTAAGCTATTACACAGAGCGACTGCCATCAGACCTCCGCAACACTTAGGGTAAGCTATACCCATTCCCGTGTTCGAATATACGAACTAAAATTCGTCAACGTCGATTTTCAACAATTTAATTGATATATTTTAGTTTTGTTAGGCTTAGTTTGGCTAGGTGGCGCTGTGTGGGGTACAACAAGGGAAGCCTCCACGCGTGGTCGTCTTTCAGACGGCCCGGCGTACCCCGGGCAACGGCGGGTAGTAGAGGATGGCTACTACCCGACGGCTAATTCCCTGTGGGAGCACGCACTTGTGCGTGGCTCCGGGGGCCAGCGTTGGCGTCGTTGTGGTGTTCGACGCCTTCCACGGCCAGTGCTTCGGCACACCGGATGGGGCCTTTTGGCCTGTGGGTCTCTCCCAATGGCGGGGTATTTGCCCGATTGGTGAGAGACGTGTTGTCGGGCGCATTTGCGCCGGTTTGTCGGCGATGGTCGCAGAGGAAGAGGAGTGCCCTTCGGGGGACCTCGCGGTGTTGTCGTTGCCGTCCTCCCTGTCTTCTGCGACCGTTGCCGCCTTACCCAAGATGGGGGCCTTTTGGCCTGTGGGTCTCTCCCAATGGCGGGGCGTTTGTCCGATTGGTGAGAGACGTGTTGTGGGACGCATTTTGCGTCGGTTTGTCGGCGATGGTCGCAGGGGAAGAGGAGTGCCCTTCGGGGGATCTCGCGGTGTTTCGTTGCCGTCCTCCCTGTCTTCTGCGACCGTTGCCGCCTTACCAGAGGAGCCGTTTGACGGCGTGGTATGGCAGTGTATCACTGCGGCGCGGCGGGTCCGATGGCCACGGTTCTCGTGGTCGTCGGATATGGTCCTTTTGGACTGGTCGCCGGGCAACCTGTTTCCCCTCGCTGGAGGGACCAGGGGGCTTGCCTTGACTGGCGAGCCCGAGTGGAGTGAGACCACAATAAAAAACCGCCGTGCGGCGGCGGCTGCACGCCCGACGGAGTTCCGCGAGGTCGGCACGGGGGTGTCGGCCACGTATTGCACGAACTCCGTCCTTGGAGGAGAGGGACGGCCCTTACGGGCCTGACCTCTAGGCTGCCCCAAGTGGGGGGGCCAGCCCGAGTCTGCCTAGCAGACCAGCGCTGACAGCTTCGCGGTGTTATAGTCAAGGACCCGCGTTGCTGTCGCCCAAGGCGCATTGACGGTGCAAACCAGGGTTTTTTAGTGGGTATTCTCTGCCGACGCGGAGCGAGTCCCACATAACCCGTCTGCTCCCCCGGGTAGCGGGTATGCGTAAACTGCATTTCTCCCTGGTGAAACAAAAAAAAAAAAAAAAAAAAGGTGGCGCTGTGTGGCCCAGCGTGGCATGTCTTGGTTATTTATTTATTATTATTTATATTAGAACACGGGAGAGACAAATAAGAGGGATTTATGGGGCAAAAATACGCGATCCGTTCAACGAACGATCGTCTTCGTTTTCTGTAGTAGGGCCCGTGATATACTCGTTTCACAGCACGATTCTCACCCATTCTCTCAAGGGGGCCGAGCCAGCGGAGTCTGTGCGCTTTAATCTCCACGTTTTTTTTTTATTAAAGCTCCCTCTGTCATAAAAACAAGTATAGTTCATTCGCGTTAAGAAAATAGTGACTGACAGGTCACTGACAGGCCACTAGCCAATTAAAACGCTAGAAATTATAATTTCTAGCGTTTTAATTGGCTAGTAGCGTTTTCGAAATTATAATTTCTAGCGTTTTAATTGGCTAGTGGCCTGTGAGTGACCTGTCAGTCACTATTTTCTTAACGCGAATGAACTATAGTTACTTACAAGATTAACTTGTCCATGAGCACCGTGCCGGCTGCCTCCTCCACCGCCTAAGAGGCCGGTGACAGTATCCCCCAACCCATCCACTACCCCTCCGACGACCCTGCCGAGCCCGTCCACGACGCCGGTCACCCCCCTCAGCAGACCGCCGACGAGACCTCCCTGGCCGCCGTGTGAACCGGTGACCACCAATTGCCCACCACCGCTCCCGCCCGTCAAGTGGGGGGAGGGGTTTGCGCAAGCTACTGCGATCTGGAAAACAAACGATAGTTATTTTTTTTCTATTTCGTCATGGTCATCTTCTATCTATACTTATAATAAATCTGTAGAGAGACCAATTCTGTACATTGAATATATTTTCAAAATAACTATCAGGGGACGATTAGTGATCGATACTGATGCCAAAAATGCAATCAGTAAAATTTTTGTCTGTCTGTCTGTCTGTCTGTCTGTCTGTCTGTCTGTATGTTCGTTATAGAAAAAAAACTACTGAACAGATTTTGACGAAACTTGGTACAATTATTCTTCATACTCCTGGGCAGGTTATAGGATACTTTTCATCACGCTACAATCAATAGGAGCGGAGCAGTGACGGGAAGTGTTGGGAAAACGCGAGAAATTTAAACCTGTATGTTTGAACGCGCATTACGCGAAAACTACTGCATAGAATTGAATGCGGTTTTCACCAATGTATTGCTAGAGGTCTAACTTAAAACTTAGGCACAAGGTATAGATGGGTATTATATGGAAGTCCGTTATTTTTGAAACCCGACATCCACGCGAGCGACGCCGCTGGCACAGCTAGTTATTACTATGTATAATTATAACTAGCAGTGCCGGCGGCGTTCTACGCGTGCATATCCTACCTACATTTTATGGAAGTTTTTTTTTTCTATAACGAACATACAGACAGACAGACAAAAATTTTACTGATTGCATTTTTGGCATCAGGGGCCCTACTACAGAAAACGAAAACGATCGTTCGTTGAACGGATCGCGTATTTTTGCCCCTTAAATCCCTCTCATTTGTCCCTCCCGTGTTCGAATATACAAACTAAAATTCGTCAACGACGATTTTCAACAATTTAATTGATATATTAGAACACGAGAGGGACAAATGAGAGGGATTTATGGGCCAAAAATACGCGATCCGTTCAACGAACGATCGTTTTCGTTTTCTGTAGTAGGACCCCTGTAAACCGCATTGAGATTTTAAAAGGAAATCAGAAAAAAAACCAAAATGATGGGGGGTTCCCCATACATACAACTGAAAACTTCTATTTTCATCTATACGTGTGGGGTATCTATGGATAGGTATTTTAAAATGATGTTGAGGTTTCTTACGGATGTGAGGGAGCGACCTATCATCTCTTCGCTCCAAGCCACCCTCACCCGCCCGTGGTGCATCCTGCAGAATAACAAACGAGGCGCTGGCAACCGACTGGTGGCGGTATAACCATCACAGTTGAAGGCGTAGCTAAATACCACAGACTAATGACGGGCAGCAGCGTCACCGGAGCGAGAAGCTACGCCCTGCGATCGCCAACCCGCCTGCCCAGCGTGGCGATTATGGGTAAAGCCTCCAGGTGTTTGACCAAAGTGGCGGATAACTGAAGAGGCCCATGTATGTCCAGCTGTGGACTGCGATAGGCTGATGATGGGCAGACATTTCAGAGACATTGATATCACATGAAATGTACCTACCTACTTAGGCGATAATCTTATTTACATTATAATTAATACCAAAAGTTTGTTTGGATGGATGTATGGATGGATTTTTGTTGTCCAATGTCGGCGTCCATATTATTTGTGCGCGTAAAGCGGTGATATTATATTATTTTTAACCGACTTCGAAAAAAGGAGGAGGTTCTCAATTCGTCTCTATGTATAATTTTTTTTTTTTATGTATGTTCAGCGATATTTCCGTCAATTATGGATGAGTTTCAAAAATTTTTCGACAGTTCGACAGAAGACACTTCCGAGGTGGTCCCATTATCACCAAGTAAGGATCTAATGATGGGATCCTGGAGAAATTGAGGGCAACAACCGAAAATTGTATGCTCATATGGTGTTTTTGTTACGTAATCATATTTTACTCAGGTATATGCTTCCGGGCGACAACATCTGGTGCTGATGATGAAGCCACAGAACTCCTTAACGGTTAGGAGTTAGGGGACAGTACTGACATTGGTCGATATTAAACTAGGTAGTAGTATGTACTTATGCAGGGCTAATAGGGCAGGTGATTTGGTAAGTTATATGCTTGATTCTAGATCGCAAAGTCTTCACTTGACTTAAAGCAAAATTTTTCATTCCTAAGTAAAACTCTTAAGGACATTAATTAGCCTTTATTCAAGGTCACAGCACATTAACGCAACTAAAACAGAGAAATAAAATTATTTAAAAAAAAAAATTAAACCGACTTCAAAAAAAAACGCAAACGACCAAAACTAAAAAGCGATAAATAACGTAAGTAATTCTATCCTTAATACATAATCATTTAAATATTACAATTATCACTTATTTTTGAAGTCGGTGCCAGCCAAACATATCTAGGTATATTGTCGTGTGGATTTGCCGGCCGCGCGCGTCATACAACAACAGTCTACGTTAGGTACCGAGAGGTTGGCACCGACTTCAAAAATAAGTGATAATTGTAATATTTAAATGATTATGTATTAAGGATAGAATTACTTACGTTATTTATCGCTTTTTAGTTTTGGTCGTTTGCGTTTTTTTTGAAGTCGGTTTAATTAGATTAGACGATCTCTAAAAGGTCTCTAATCTTTTTTATTCTATTAGCTCGACATAATGGCTTCCCTACGCCTGATGGAAAGCGAAAGAGAAGTCCAAGTCGCTGTGACAACGGGCAAGTAACTGGTCAGTCACCTGTCAGTTGCCGCCGGCATGCCGGCCCAACCCCAACCCCCCACGAGCTCCGGAAACCATACTCACCGGCAGGAACACGACCCGGAGGTCATTTGGCTGCGGTATTCTATAGGGTGGAGGTCCTTCCCCGGAAGGGCAGCTCAATTCGAGCGAAGATTCGCTATGCCCTACCTCTCTTATAATATCAATAGATCGACGACAACATTCGATGTATTATCTAAAATCGGTATCATCCCGCTGGCAAAATAAAATGGCTTATCTATTCCTAATGAAATCAAAGTAGTCTTCGATTAATTTAGTGTAATTCTGGACTTACCAAACAGGCCAAGGCAAGGAGTTTGAAAGACATTTTGAAGCGGTTTCTCGCCGTCTGTACCTCCTCACGAGCCACCCTTGTATTTATAGCGAAACACCAAACGCCGGCAATAAAACAGTTTGCACAGATGCCTGTCACGGATCAAAGAAATTTCAAAAAATAATATGATATATGTTGTACGTAATTCGAGATTAAACATGAGAGTAATTATTAAGTATAGGTATGCTGTTTGTGCAGGTGTGCAAACATTCGAAAATTATGTTAAATTAGTCTTTCGGGCATTGCGATCGGTGCTGCGACGGACGGTCGCTGCGACGACGCTTCCTATATTTGCGACAGACACGTCAGCATAAATTTTAAAAAGCCGTGATAGCCTAGTGGTAAGATCGTCGCCTCACACACGTGAGGTCGTCGGTTCGAATCCGCGCGGGGCACGCACCTCTGGATTTGCAAAAATCTATGTGCGGAATTATACCACTAGCTTGGCGGTGAAGGAAAACATCGTGAGGAAACCTAGACATCCAGTTTAATTCTGAATGTGTAACCACGATCCCCTTTCTCAGGGTTACGAAGGTCAGATGGCAGTCGCTTCAATGTAATAACCAGACTCGCTAAATCTACGATCATGGTCAAAAAGCGGACCCTGGGCCTAGAGGCACAAACCGGGACAACCCATCACCTTTTCGCTCCAAGCCATCCTCAACTGCCCGTGGTGCATCCTGCCGAACAACAAACGAGGCTCTGGCAAACCGAATGGTGGCGGTATAACCATCACGATAGAAGGCGTAGCTAAACATCCTCAGAGCGATGACGGGCAGCAGCGTCACCGGAGCAAGAAGCTACGCCCTGCGATCGCCAACCGGCCTGCCCAGCGTGGCGATTATGGACTATATTCTCCAGAAGTTTGCCCTAGGTGGCGGACAGATGGAGAGGCCTATGTCCCGCAGTGGACTGCAATAGGCTGATGATGATGATACAAAAAAATGTATCGTCAGTAAGTTTATCAGTTGTCTAGTACCCATAGTACAAGCTTCGGCTTAGTTTGGGGCTAGATGGCGCTGTGTGGCCCAGAGTGGCATGTCTTGGGATATTTATTTATTATTATTATTTTGTTTCACATGGCCACCTAAAGTGGCTTAGGTACCTACGTAAATTTCATAAAATAAAATAAAATAAAAATAAAATAATTTATTTCTGCAAGTAGATTTACAAGTAAATTCTTTTGCACGTCAAACTTTTTTTTCCCTACTAGCACTTCGACGTGATAAGGATGAGGCCTGATGAGAAGAAGTGCCGCAAGAAACTCATCAATTTTGGCTTTTTTCAAAAATATACATAATCATTATACTGTTGATGTCATACATTAATACAATATTTGTTAAGTACAGGCGAGCAGCTCATTATGTCCATGTAATATTATCGTCTAGGAAGTCTTGTATTTTATAATATCCTTTTTTCATAAGACATGACTTAATATGAGACTTAAACCTATGTATTGGTAATTCAACAATATTCTGTGGTACTTTGTTAAAGAATTTTACACTTAGCCCAGCAAACGAATTGCCAGTCTTATGCAGCCTGAGATTTGGAACAGCAAGTTTGTTCTTGTTTCTCGTGTTAAATTTATGGCAATCAGCATTCAGCATAAGACTTATATAACCTATCTTTTATCAAATAACATGTTCAGCAAAATGCCGAAATATATTTTCAGAATAATAAGAAAGAGTACATTAACATTTTATTCTGCCCATCTGTCCAAACAGAGTGATTAAATACCACTAAAATATATAATATTTTTGATTATAGTTCTATTGTCCGGTTAATTCCTTACCTAATGTGATTCACTGCGTAATTATTATCACTTTTAATATGTTTTTCGAACTTTTTAATATTACATCATCACCATCATTACATCATCTTTATAAGTATGTATGATTTTATGCCTACGATGTTTTTATTTAAGCAGTTATTATTACACCATCCGATATTCAGGGACCCTAACTCTGAATAAGGGTGGTCTTATAAGATTTAGGGTAAGGGTCCCGATTTAGGGCGATCGGGCTGCCTATCTACCTGACTGCTCTGCCTATCGCGTAACGTAATAACATTAAGGGCGATTATCGCATATCAACTGATTTAGGGACCGATATTCAGTGTAGTGTAATAAGCGCCGCACTAACTAGGGTCCCCGCCCACCCGGTATTCAGTGCCCTGAATTTAGGGTGGTGTAATAAGTGCTTAAACACTAGCTGTGCCAGCGGCGTCGCACGCGTGTAGGTACCTATATCGGGTTTAAAAAATATCAGACTTCCGCAAAATGCCGAAATTTAAAGTTGGACTTCTAGCAATACATTGGTGAAAACCGCATTCAATTGCATTGCATGCAGTAGTTTTCGCGCGAAGTGCGATCAAACATACAGATAAAAATTTCTCCCGTTTTCCCAACTCTTCCCTTCACTCCTTTGCTCCTATTGATTGTAGCGTGATGAAAAGTATAGGTAGGTACTGTAACCTGCCCAGGAGTATGAAGAATAATTGTACCGAGTTTCGTTAAAATCCGTTGAGTAGTTTTTGTTTCTTTATAGAATATACAGACAGACAAAAATTTTACTGGGGCACTACTCCCAAAAACGAAAACGATCGTTCGTTGAACTTATCGCGTAATTTTGGAAAATAAAACTCTCCCATTTGTCCCTCCCGTGTTCTTATATATGAATTAAATTAATTAAAATCGACTTTGACGAATTTTAGTTCGTATATTCGAACACGGGAGGGACAAATGGGCGGGATTTATGGTACCAAAGTACGCGATGCGTTCAACGAACGATCGTTTTCGTTTTTGGGAGTAGGGCCCCTGATTGCATATTTGGCTTCAGTATCGATAATTTCATTAATCACCCCCTGATAGTTATTTTGAAAATTTATTTCAAGTACCTACCTATAAAATTGACCTCCCTACAGATTTATTATAGGTATAGAAGATAGATTTAGCAGATTTCTCACACTGTCTGTGCATTAAAGAAAAGGATAAACTTACTCGTATTCGGTAAATTGTATGTACTTAGGTACAGTTGAATTATTGTATTACTAAATGTGCCCGCGACTTCGTCCGCGTGGAACAGAGTTTCATCCCCTATTTTATCCCCTTGGGGGTACAGTTGATCAAAACCCTTTCTTAGCGGATGCCTACGTCATAACATCTACCTGCATGCCTTTCAGCCCCATTCGTCCAGTGGTTTGGGCTGTGCGTTGATAGATCACTATGTCAGTCACCTTATTTATCAGGAGTAGGTCCTCAGAATCATTTCGTTTATTTTTTTATAGTAGCTCGACATAATGGCTTCCCTACGCCTGATGGAAAGCGAAAGAGAAGCCCAAGTCGCTGTGACAACGGGCAAGTAACTGGTCAGTTACCTGTCAGTTACCACCGCCCCCATGAGCTCCGGAAACCCTACTCACCGGCAGAAACACGACCCGAAGGTCATTTGACTGCTATATTCTACAGGGTGGAGGTCCTTCCCCGAACGGGCAGCTCAATTAGACCGAAGATCGCCATGCTTTACCTCTCTTAAGTGTACCTAGATGTGGAAAATTTTAAGAACGGTA
>CM062106.1:6755923-6797228 GCA_031163375.1 Conogethes punctiferalis | reverse complement strand
AGTCTTTGACGTCACTCGCTCCGTAAAAATGCCTCATCGAGTGACGTCACGCGTAATTTCAACGGGCTATAACCTTTGTAATTTTTAGTTTGATTTACAAATAAAAAATACGTGTCTTTTATTTTTGAATAAGCTTAAAGATGGACTAATTACAATTTTTAGCCATAATAGCTTATTATAATATGAGGAACTTACGGCGAGGACGATGGCTGCGAGACCCCTGCCTTCTGATCCAAGATTCGTGGGTTCGATTCCCACTCGGGACAAACATTGTGTTTGTTCCGTATCTGGGTGTTTATAATTGTATTTAAGTATATATTTTGTGGTACCATTCGTTGTTCTGATACCCATAACACAAGTGCTTAAGCTACTTACTTTGGGATCGGAGCAATGTAGGTAGGTATGTGATGTTGTGTGATATTTATTTATTGTTAGAATTATTGTCGATTTTTTTTGTAAAAAATGATTTTATTTATTTGTTTTATTAAATGTGTATTATTATTTATTTTGCAGGTTAAACTGTGCCCTGTACGACCTATAATTTACGTCTTCCGGATGAACTTACAAAAGATCTTATCTATTCTACTATAAATTGTTTTCTTAAACCGTTTGTCTTCTAATGTCGTAAATAAAAATGGTAATCAAATAAACATAATTAATTAATGATTTACGTCTTTTTTTTCTAAATTTTATGCAACATTTTTACTGTTTTTATTTCCCTTTTTTTTGGACTAACAACGAAAAAAATAGAAAAACACATAAAAGAAAAATAAAACAAAAGAACCTAAAACCTCTGAAAACGTCACTAATTTATTAGCGCAACACTAGCCGCGTCCCTATTCTATTTGTCCTATGACAATGTCTATGTCATTTGCCATGTGCCAATACCAACAACTTGGCGTCTACACTGATTCATACTCAACTGCTGTTCTGTGTCTTGTATCAATACAAGTGTTTAAAGAGAGCTCTCTTCTCACGGTAGGTAGCGGCATTGCTGTGCCCCTGGCATTGCAGATGTCCATGGGCAGCGGTTACTGTTTAACATCAGACAGGCCGCTTGCTCGTCTGCCACCAATGAGCAATAAAAGAAATTAAAAAAAAGAGTTCCTGCTGGCTATCCTGTCGTCTTATTTAGGCTTCCTTCAGATTGACGTTTAACCGCCATCAAACCGCCGTCAAACCGCTACCCCCTGTTCACACTACGAACGCGGCGGGGCGCGGCGTTCAAACTGCGGTTTGGCGGTTGATCCGCTACCCCTGTTCCACGCTATCGGCGGCGGCGGCCGCGTTTTGACATCGGCGGGCTAGGGCTGCTCTATAATCAAATTGTGAATATCGATGAAAGTAGAAGACAAATGCCCATCGCGAATCTTACATATGCAAAGTAAGCGTATCTGCACTACGTAGTGTCACTAGGAAAATACTTAGTGCCGACGTAAGTTCTTTAGTGTAGACTCTCGTAATTAATGGTTCACAATTGGTGGGCAGCAATACTATCCATATTTTGGGTAAAATTTTCAGCTACTAAATATTTTTAGCTAGAAGATATACTCTACCACAGGTCAATGTCGTAAAATATTCATATTCATTAATTCTAAAGAGGTTTGCTCTTGTCGGGTGAGCAATATCCACCACTCCCTGAACTCCGCCAGTGCCTTCACTCCCATTACGTAAACCAGTCTCGAAGGTAATATAGAATAGGAAAGAAAGGATGAGAGAGGCCACGACGACCATTACACAACAGCTAAGGAGAAAGTTATTTAACTATTTCTAAGTGATAATCATGGCCCGTTTGCACTATATAAAAATTTACCTTTCTTTACTCTTTGTCGAAATATTTTCTCAAAAAACTATCCCATTTCCATTTAAAATTATTTACTTTTCAGCTTATTATATTAAGATATTATCGAAACTTTAATAGCACTATACCTCCATCACTAGCTAGTGACATTTCTTCTTCTGTTTTATAGAACGTAACTTTACACGGTTAAATAAAATATGAAACAAATTTAATTGAATTTATAAATTATGGTGGAAAATATATAGTACACGATGAGGCCACACTAATTATTTAGAAATGGTTATTAAAACTAATGGATACATTTTTAGTTAGCATTTTTCTATATCAAAAATCAAACATTTTTTTCTATGAAATACGAAATAATAGAAATCTGAACATGATTAATCATGAATACTACATATCTACCTATTTTATGTGGCTTTAGGGAAAGGATTTAGACCCTCCGCCCATACTTTTGGTTTGTCGACTTTAATTTAATATTATTGGGACTTAGATAAACTTCAAAAGAATTGTGACTTTGGGTTTGGAAATACTTGGGAATAAACCGCATTACTGTGAAAGTGATTTTTATTGCCTACTCGGTAAAGTCCATATTGGAGTACAACGTTGTACAATCCCAATTGTATAAAGTGTAAGTAGGTAGGTTTTTTTACTAATTTTAATATTCAGTAAAGTGCTCCACCAGTTCGATAACCCACCAGCCGCCACTGCTCTTCTGTACAACACTAAATCGTTTGCTCTACCTATTGTTGGTTTTACGGCAGATATGGCCAGCCACTGTCACGTATGTATTATGTTCGTTTCGTTTCCTATTTATTTTATTTGCAAACATTTTACAAGCTAACAGAAACTCTCCAAGCGCTTATAAAATAAGTTTCAAAGGCAATTACATCAAGACAAGAGGCACATTTACTGAGAATACTACAGCCCTCCATTGGTCAAGAGGTCCAATCAACATGGTCGCGAGCAAATTACAAGCGACTTGTCTGCTGTTCATTTGGACCCCTAGCAGCTCTGTGCACCGTGATGTTCTCCTCCCTCAGTCTTCGCCTGTGTCTACAAACACTCACGGTTCTTCTGCGTGCTGTCTGAAGCTGCCTGTTGTACCTCAATGACATTTGAGAACCGATTTCATAAACACATTGAAACAAGAAAGCAGTCGTGTCTGTCCGAGTTGCAGCGAAATCTACCTGATCCTTGTCTATAAATGTAGCCACCGGTCTCCAGAAAACCGCTGCAAAACTTTTCAAATCGAAAAACGGTTTGAGTTCAGTGCCAACCACCATCACTCCACCGCATACCCGATTGAAGCAGTGCCCTCACTTGAGCAGCTTCATCAGTGTGGTATCCATATTAAGCTGTGTTGTTACAAGGCTTGTGCTGTTTCTTATTACACATCTTTTATTTGTCCTCATAAACTTGTTTGTTAGCGAAAACTCCCAATTGAACCGTTATCGACCCTGTGAGATTTGTTTGTGTGTGCGTCGACGATGGCACTGACATGACTGATGTGTACTTCTCCAATTGAAAGTACCAGGAGTGCATAATCATATAGGAAGTTTAAATTATTCATTCCTATACAAGAAGCATTGTAATATTGATAAGAACTTCTTTAAGTATTGTGGGAACAAAAACTCCCATTAGATCTACCATAAAAACAGGTAGTAGAATACAACATAATACATCATAATTTTATGAAGAAAGTAAATATGTACAATACTTCTTTATTTTCGCAACGCGCTTCAAAAATGGTTACATTCTGTTAGTAGATACGTAATTGTTTTATTTTTAGTGTTGTTACAATTTATCGTTACGGTAATGGATCCTAATGATTAATCGATATGTGACTAGTACAAATTGTAATCAGCATTGGACACCAGAAAGTTAAACGATCACTAGGAATCGTTAATTATTTGCTGTTCGCTTAAGACAATTGTGACAACTGTATTAAATGTGAGTTTATGAAAGTTATTTCTTAAGTAAAGATGTTATTATAGATGAAAATACGATAATATTATAATTTAATCAAAACTTAACTTTTGTAATAATATTTGAAGTTTGTAGACGTCAATAAACTTCTCATTTGCAATCAATTTAGTACTCATGGCTCTCAAATAATTAAATTGTACTTCTTCTTAAGGTGACCAGTAGAACAGTAAACAGTCGTGTATCCTATTCCCAAAAACAGAGTGATTAAAGTCACACATAAATTATCTTAAAAGCGATTATCGATGTTTAGATTGTAAAATCATTTGGTACTTGAATCGATTTATTCTCACTAAAGAATCAACTATTATCTATAGCCGACCATCGATCTACAACTCTACCAGCTGCCGACCGCAAAAACCGCGACCGCTAGTGTGAACACCTCGGCCGTTTTGCGGTTGATCGGCGGTCGATTTGCGGTAGCCGCCGGGCGGATCAACCGCTAGTGTGAACGAAAATAAACGCTAGTATGAACAGGCGCTTATGTCGCAGTCATCTGGTTGAATCTCTATTCAATTGAATGGCTAGCGCGTTAATCAAATGACGATATTCAATTGAATGCATAAAGGACACTCGTCATTAGGTATATTGGATGCCACCTATCATACAATCAAAGTACATGTATAATTTTTATGCGTTTATGCAAAACAACTCGCATTGTATTTGAAACTTATTTATATGATACAAAATAAATTGAATTTCCAGATATTAAGATTGACATATTGTCCTATACTCGTATTTCTGAAGAATAATCTTAACTAATATTATAAAGAGGAAGATTTGATTGTTTGTTTGTTTGTTTGATACGAATAGGCTCCGAAACTACTGGGGCCGTAGGGGCCGTTCAACGAACGATCGTTTTCGTTTTCTGTAGTAGGGCACCTGGACCGATTTGAATAATACGGATGATGACAAGGTATGAAAATGAAGAAAATAATTAGTCCGTCTCTTAGATAATAAAAAAATATAAGACCCGTATTTTTGTTTTGTCGAAATAACAAGAAAATACTTAGATATAGCGCATTAAGTTACGGAGTGGGGGCTAACTACGTCACGTTAGAGTATATTTTGTACTCTAACGTGACGTCATGTGACATTTAAAATCAATGTATCTTCGTAAGTTTTTGAACAAGAGGCAAAATAAAAAATACGTATCCAATATTTTTCATTAATCTATCTGATGGACATTAAATTATTTTTTTGTCATCATCCCAATTCTTTCACTGTCGGAAAGCTGCACTTCTATCAATCCTAGACGTGTGTGGTGTCTATGGATAGGTATTTAAAAATGATGTTGAGGCTTTTAACATTAATTATTTTTTTTTATTTTTTTTCACCGTCGTCAGTGGCAGAAGCACAAACCGTGCATTGCCAAAAACCACAAAAAAAAAACATATTTTTTTTCTAAACTGAATAGTTAGCGCGAGAGACTCTTCCAAAGTGGTAAAATGTGTCCCCCCCCCCCCCCCCCCGTAACTTCTAAAATATGGGCATGATAAAACTGAAATAATATATGATGTGAATATATACTAGCAATTTTATATTTTGAGAAAATAGGCTATATTATATTTTGAAAAAAGTTAGGGATCCGTGCTGAACTCCAATAATGTAACCCAAATTTACCAAAAAGATTTTAATCTCCAAAAAAAGAAAAGATCTTACATACTGACGTCTCTTGACAATGTTCCCATAGCAACCTAATCTGTTATGATATCTAAATAAATAAATTAAATTCTAATATGAAGTCGTACTTTCACGTAAAAACTACTGAAAGGATTTTGATGAAACTTTACAGGAATGTTCTTTATGCATCAGATTTACACTCAGGCTATAGATTACAAGGGTATCATACATTATTGAATTTACAATTCAGCAAAATATGTTACATACTTTTTGAAATGACCATAGGTAAAGTAATTTCTTTTTTTTTTTTTTTTTTTTTAATAAGATTTTAACGGCCTGGGATCTCTCCATACAGCCAAATCTGTATTTTCTTGTGATTTCTTTATTCTTGTTGTTTATATATTGTTGTAGTATACATTTCTATGTCTTTTTAACTATGATGATATTAGTCTGATTGTTTCCAGTAGGTATTCCATTTCATATATTTACAAAGGTGGAGTTTACATAATCAAATATTTCCATATATGTCATATCATCTAATTAGATTTATTCGTAGCAGCCTAATTCTTCTTCCGAATGTATGTGGATAACGGTGTTGGTTTTACATTTACCTAATTCTGTACCTAGTATATCCTTCTCTGTAAACACACAATGTATAACTGTTTGTTGTCCCTAATAATTAAAATAAAATATAATAAATAAAATAAAAAAAAAATAAAAAATGTGTCAGTATTTTGCAGAAATAGATGGCAGGAGGCGGGGAATGTCTTTAGTTTTATAAACTTTATTAAGCCATCTATTAGGAGCAGCCTCTGTTGTTGAAGGCAGGACAGTGGAGAATAAGATGTTCTAAGTTAGCTGTTTCTGAGCCACAGTGTTCGCATAGATCAGAGCTGATCAACTTCAGTCTTTTGAGAAAGTAATTTCTTGAATTTGTCAAAGAATCTGTCATTTTGACATGACAGGTACTGAGATCAAAGTAAATACGAAATGGAGAGGTAAATTTTGTACCTACATCAAAGATATTTCAAATAACTGTCGCGCATCACGCGAATACTACTACATGGAATTAAATGGTGTCTACAGAAGACCGGGGGCCCTACTACAGAAAACGAAAACGAACGTTTGTTGAACGGATCGCGTATTTTTGCCCCATAAATCCCTCTCATTTGTCTATCCGTGTTCTAATAATATTAGAACACGGGATAGACAAATGAGAGGGATTTATGACAACAGCGATTTTCAATAATTTCATTGATATATTATATCAATGAAATTATTGAAAATCGATGTTGACGAATTTTAGTTCGTATATTCGAACACGGAGGGACAAAGGAGAAGAATTTATGGGGCAAAATTTGCGATCCGTTCAACGAACAATCGTTTTCGTTTTTTGTAGTAGGGCCCCAGGGTCGAGGTTTCTTACCAAGATGCCTCGGCTTATATTAATAATAATAACATCAGAGACTAGCGCTAAAACACAAACTTATACTATCCGACACATTCACACCATATTACCAATACAACCCCAACCCCATATTAGAGAACAGTTACACACAAAATGTATTTTGACCGCGCAATACTAACTGACAGAACTATTCACTTTAACCGCCCCGATATAACACTACAAGATAAATAAACAAAAACCACTTACCTTATTGATATTGCTGTACCTAACACCCATATCTGCAAAAAACCATATCTGAAAAAGTTCACAAATATACAGATCTTCGAGAAGAAGTCATGAGAATCTGGAAACAGGAAAAAGTATTCATAGTTCCAATAGTCCTATCAACCACGGGGATAATCCCTACTTACCTTCACCACAGTATAAAGCTGATTGATCTGAAACCCAATACTTATATCCAATTGCAAAAGGCTGCAATACTTAATACCTGTCGCATTGTTAGGAAATTCTTACAAATAAACGAAGAAACGGAACACATCAATCCTTAGAAAACAGTATCAACATGTATTACTTACTTGGCTGTGCCCGTAAGTGATACTAAATACACCAGCCATGAGAAGCTGAGCTTTAATGACAGAAGTCAAAAATAATAATAATAATCCATTTATTTCAGAACCCAATCCATAGAGTAAACATCAAAATTAAAATTAGATAAACACAATTGCAAATAAAAATAAAAATAAAAAATGTTAACATAAACGAAAATGCTGAGTGGACACCATTTAGTGTCACCTAATGTAATTTATGCAAATTGCAATTCAAATGCGGTTTTCACCAATGTATTGCTAGAGTTCTAACTTAAAATTAGGTACCATTTTATGGAAGTCCGTTATGTTTGAAACCCGATATCCATGCGTGCGACGCCGCCGGCACAGCTAGTGAAGAATATAGGTACATATTACCTATTTGTAACAGTTCTAATATATACTTCATAGAATTTCCTAAAATAACAAGTAATTTTTGACATATATTATATGTTAATTATGTTTGTGACACATTGTTATTGTTTGACAGGTTGTTATTGTTTGACATGTTGTTTATTAACAATAGATAATATTTCGATACTCGTGAATATTTATTAGGTAGATATTATATTTTTTTAAAAGTAGTACAGCATAGTTAAATCATATGGGTTTACTTGCACTGTTCCATGGTATGGAGTACCTACGCACATTAAGGAAGTTACGACCTCCGCCCTATAGAATACCGCAGCCAAATGACCTCCGGGTCGTGTTTCTGCCGGTGAGTAGGGTCTCCGGAGCTCGTGGGGGCTAGGGCTGGGCCGGCATGGCGGTGGCAACTGACAGGTGACTGTCCGGTTACTCGCCCGTTGTCGCGGTGACGTGGGCTCCTCTTTCGCTTTCCATCAGGCATAGGGAAGCCATTAGGAGTAAAAGTGCTCCAAGATGACGCCATCCAATCATCATCATCATCAGCCTATCGCAGTCCACTGCTGGACATAGGCCTCTGCAGTTGTCCGCCACTTTGATCAAACATCTGGGGGCCTTACCCATAATCGCCACGCTGGGCAGGCGGGTTGTGTATCTTGGGCGTAGCTCCTCGCTCCTGTGACGCTGCTGCCCGTCATCGGCCTGTGGTATTTAGCTACGCCATCAATCGTGATGGTTATACCGCCACCAGTCGGCTGCCAGCGCCTCGTTTGTTATTCTGCAGGATGCACCACGGGCAGGTGAGACTGATAATGGGTCGCTCCCTTATATCCCCAAATTTGTATCTATAAGTTGGCAAAACTCTAACACTAACTCGTTCCAAACAAATATATAATACTAGCAGTCCGTCCCGGCTTCGCACGGGGTAGACAATTATCATCATCATCCTAGCCTTTTTCCCGATTGTCTCAGGGTCGGCTTCCCAAACTGAGAGATTTTGGCGAGGGCTAAGTTTTACACAGAGCGACTGCCATCAGACCTCCGCAACACTTAGGGTAAGCTATACCCATTCCCAGTTTAGGCGTCAGAGTTATCATCATCTCTGATATGATGTAACGACTGCTATCTGAGTTGGTAAAGATAGCACCCGGGACCAACAGCTTAACGTGCCTTCCGAAGCACGGAGGAAATCGGTGTCAAATTTTGGTCACCCATCATCGGATTGACCGCGCCAATGGTTGCTTAACATTTGCGATCATTGTTAAACGAACAAGACCGCGGCGCCACCGAGCTCAATTATATTATATTATTCAAATTTTACCAAGGATCCCTAATTTTTTTCAAAATGAAAGGTAGCCTATGTCAAATTGGAAGAATGTAACATTCTATTGGGGAAAGAATTTTTTAAATCGGCCCAGTACTTTTTGAGCCTATTCATTACAAACATACAAAATAGGTAGGTACAAATTTTTCCTCATTATAATATTAGTGTAGAGATAATATGTTGATGTTTATACTACTACTTGCCCCTGACTTCGCACGGGGGCAATGCCATAATATAATACACATAAGACAAACCTTCCTTTTGAATCCTCTGTCTAATAAAAAAACACAACAAAATCCGTGAGACAAAATCGAGAGAGTGTGGGGATCGAACCCACTACCCTTGGCTCAAAAGGCAAAGGTCACCAATTGATCCACCGAGCCAGTCGCTGTTTTAAAGATATAAGTATACATAGGGACGGACAGACAACAACGATTTTTTTTTACTATGTAGAAATTAAATAAAAACACTTTTTCATTAACGTCGCGTCATTTCTGATCATGAACAAAGGTATATAAGCTGATACGATTCAAAATAGATCATTGTTTGAAGACATTCTAACAAACAGCATCATGAAGTTCCTTTTGTGTCTCGCAGCCATCGTCCTCGCCGTAAGTTCCTTCATATTATAATAAGCTATTATGGCTAAAAATTGTAATTAGTCCGTCTTTTAGCTTATTCAAAAATAAAAGACACGTATTTGTTTATTTGTAAATTAGACTAAAAATTACAAAGTTATAGCCTGTTGAATTGAAATTGCGCGTGACGTCACTCGGTGAGGCATTTTTACGGGAGCGAGTGACGTCAAAGACTCCCACTCCTAACATTTGATACCTTGTATCTTTGCTATTGTTTATTAGAATGAAAAAAGGAAAAATACGTGTCTTTTATTTTTGAATAAGCTAAAAGACGGACTAATTACAATTTTTAGCCATAATAGCCTATTGAATTTAAATTCAAATGGTTTATTGCAAATATGTAGTAAAATACAGGATGGTATTATAACTATGTGTATAGTACATGCACCATGCAAGGGCGTCGCAATTTATACAATATCTTATAGGTAATATTAATTAAAATATTATATCTGGGGATGTAAGGGAGCAACCTATCATCTTTTCGCTCCAAGCCAACCTCACCTGCCCGTGGTGCATTCTGCCGAATAACGAACGAGGCGCTGGCGACCGACTGGTGGCGGTATAACCATCACGATTGAAGGTGTAGCTAAATACCAGCGGCCGATGACGGGCAGCAGCGTCACCGGAGCGAGGAGCTACGTCCTGTCTGCCCATCGTGGCGTTTGGGTAAATCCTCCAGATGTTTGCCCTAAGTGGCGAACAACCGGAGAGACCTATATCCGGCAGTGGACTGCAATAGGCTGATGATGATATATAGATATATATCTATATTGGCACATCTATACTTATAATAAATCTGTAGAGAGGTCAATTCTGTACATGAAATATTTTTTCAAAATAACTATCAGGGGGTGATTAGTGATCGATACTGATGCCAAAAATGCAATCAGTAAAATTTTTGTCTGTCTGTCTGTATGTTATAGAAACAAAAAGTACTCAACGGATTTTAACGAAACTTGGTACAATATTCTTCATACTCCTGGGCAGGTCATAGTATACTTTTGATCACGCTACAACCAATAGGAGCAAAGCAGTGAAGGGAAGTGTGGGGAAACGGGAGTAATTTTTATCTGTATGTTTGAACACGCATCACGCAAAAACTACTGCATGGATTTGAATGCGGTTTTCACCAATGTATTGCTAGAGGTCTAACTTAAAATTTAGGCACCATTTTATGGAAGTCCGTTATTTTTGAACCCGATATCCAGGCGTGCGACGCCGCCGGCACAGCTAGTTTATAATATTGCGATCTGACGAAGTGAACATTTGAGGGCTGATCATGATGACATTCTAACTCCTGTGAATCCCCCATTTCGGGGGGATGATGGGAACAGTAAAAGTAATTGAAAGTTTTAATTACAGATCGGTGTTGCCACCTGCTCACCGAACCCGGAGGCTGAACCTGTACTGAGTCGTAAGTTAAAATGATCGTAACTTTTTAGGGTTCCGTAGCCAAAATGGCAAAAAGATTCGTCATGTCTGTCTGTCTGTCTGTCTGTCTGTCCGTCCGTATGTCACAGCCAGTTTATTCCGAAACTATAAGAGCTACATTATTAAAATTATTGGTACGTAGATGTATTCTGTTAACCGCATTAAGATTTTAAAGTAAAATCAGAAAAAAATCCAAAACTTTTGGGGTTCCCCATACATGGAACTGAAACTTTAAAATTTTTTTTCATCAAACCCATACGTGTGGGGTACTTATGGATAGGTACATATTTGAAAATGATGTTGAGGTTTCTAACATCATTTTTTTCTCAGATGAATAGTTTGCGCGAGAGACTCTTCCAAAGTGGAAAAATGTGTGTCCCCCCCCCCCATAACTTCTAAAATATGGGCACTATAAAACTGAAAAAAATATATGATGTGTATTACTATGTAAACTACTAACGAAATAAGTTTTAATGAAATCTATACTACCTAATTTTTGTCATTCAATCAGTGGTACGGAACCCTACGTGCGCGAGTACGACTCGCACTTGGCCGGTTTTTTTCTGTATTGTTATGTTTGATCGAGCATCACGCAAAAACTACTGCATCGAATTGAATGCGGTTTTCACCAATGTATTGTTAGAGGTCTAATTTTAAATTTAGGCACCATTTTATACAATTCCGTTATTTTTCAAACCCGATATCCACGCGTGCTGCGCCGCTGGTACAGCTAGTTTACAAACAAGCCATTTCGATTGATTTTTTTTGTTGTTGTATGTTTGTTACCACATCTCCGAGAATGACAGGCTCGGTGGCTCATTTGGTAGTGACCTCTGCCCTCTGAGCCAAGGGTCTTGGGTTCGATTCCCGCACAGTACAAACATTTGTGTTCATGAACATGTCTGTTTGTATTGGTCTGGGTGTTTTCTATGTATAATATGTATTTATTTACAAAAAAAATGTATCTAAGTAAGTTTAGCAGTTGTCTAGTACCCATAGTACAAGCTTCGGCTTAGTTTGGGGCTAGGTGGCGCTCTGTGTGGCTCGGCGTGGCATGTCTTGGGTTATTTATTTATTTATTTTTATTTAAATTCAGAACCGATTTGAAAAATTCTTTTTTGTTTGAAAGGGTATTTTTCCTGGTTGGTCATAATAATATTGTCACTCTATTGATGTCGTTTTTTTTGCTAAAAATGTTATAACATATGTTAACAGAATACATTTGTTTTTATTTACTTAACAGAAGGTGCATTGGCGAGCCTCGCCGGTTAGATTTAGTAAGTAATTAACTCCTGTTTACCTAAGTATTTCTGTGGGGGAATGATAGCGAGCGATCTATCTTCTTTTATTATTATTATTTTTTTTTTATTGCTATGGGTGGCAGACGAGCAAGCGGCCCATCCGATGTTAAACGGTTACCGCCGCTCATAGACTCTGCAATGCCAAGTGCACAGCTTAGCCGCTGCCGCTGTGAGGAAAGAGTTCTCTTTAGACCACGTTTGAAGAAGGACAAGTCGTAGCGATCAGTAAACACCGCGGCTGGGTGCTCATTACAGAGCTTACAGATACGCGGAAAGAACGAACGTTGGAAACGAACAGTTCTTGATGGAAAAGTTTCCAAATGGTATGGATGATCTTCTCGATTCAAGCCACCTGCCTGTGGTGCATCCTGCTGAATAACGAACGAGGCTCTGGTGGGTGCCAGACGGCTGACTGACGGCGGTATAACCATCACGATTGAAGGCGCAGCTAAAACATATATAGGCTGAAGGCAGATGTTTATCTGGAGGATAAACCCATAATCGCCACGCTGGGCAGGCGGGTTGGCGATCACAGGGCGTAGCTTCACGCTCCGCTGACGCTGCTGCCCGTCATCCAGACGTCTGATCATATCCTCCAGAAGTTTGCCCTAGGTGGCGAACAACTGGAGAGGCCTATGTCCAGCAGTGGACTGCAATAGGCTGATGATGATGATTAAATGGTTAAAATCTCAAAACATTTTTGCCTGACTCGAATTGAATTTAATATTAATTAACTAAATCTTTGTCTTTACAGGTAAAGCAATCTTCAGCTTACTCTACCTTCCCGATAGATGAGCAGAAATATGTTTTTCCATAATTCTTTTGTCTGTTTTTTTATATCTTTGTCATAAACTGATGGATATATAAATAAAGTTTTCTTTTAAATTATTTTCGTATTCTTCCCTATCATCATCATCCTCTTAGCGCTGTCCCGGTTTGTGCCTCTAGGCCCAGGGTCCGCTTTGACACAACAACAAAGTCAACGGTGAAAATTCACGAAAGTCTACACTTAAATTTTAATTAAAAAAGCTATCTGGAGGCACGGTGGTGCCCCCGCCAAGACGAGCCAAGCGAAGCGCAAGGGCACTACCTATCTTTACGCGAAAGGTTTCGCCGTTTTTTTGAACCCGCATAACTTTGGTTCGGATGATGCTAAATAGTTATAATTTATAAGATAGAATGCCATCAGTACCCTTATTACACATACAAAGTTTGAATATCGTAGGTTTGATACTTTGGATTTTATTAATGTGTAAAAACCTGACTCACTGATCATCCAAATTATAGGGTACTTCCTGAAGTCCTAGAACGCTAAAATTTGGTATGTAAGCTGATTTTAGTATACAAACAAAAGAAAAATTACAAAAGTTTAAACTTTTCCCCCCTAACCCCTAAAATTAGAGGATGGCAATTTGTATGAAACATAAAATTCTTAGGGTACTTCCTGAAGTCTTAGAAAGTTGAAATTTTGTATGTAAGCTGCTATTAATATACAAACAAAAATAAAATTATCAAAGTTTAAACTTTAGCCCCCGATCCCCTAAAGTTGTGGAATGGCAATTTGTATGAAACATAAAATTCTTAGGGTACTTCCTGACGTCTTGGAAAGCTGAAATTTCATAGTATGCTGCTATTAGTATACAACCAAGAGAAAATCATAAAACTTTTAACTTTACACCCCCAACCCCTAAAATTTGGGGATGGCAATTTGTATAAAATATAAAATACTTAGGGTAGGAGGTAGGAGGAGCTCGGTGGGGCAGCGGTATTGTTCGCTTAACAATGATCGCAACGTTGTGCTGCTATTAGTACACAAACAAGAGAAAAATTATAAAACTTTTAACTGTACCATTTACGATGATGGCAATTCGTATAAAACATCCGCAAATTTTGATGCTAAAAGATTCCTATAAAATAGTAACTGCGTAATACTGCAATAAACAAGCAACCTACAAAAAGAAGTGAAATCCCCCAAAAACATTTTCATGTAAAATGTAGCCAAGACGAGTGTGAGACCACATCGAGTGCACTATCAAAAAGTTATCAGATGTCATGAAGCGCCAAGCTTATTAACAAAGTTGTTAGCATCTTACTTCAAAATCAAAATTTTAACATATTTGCGAAAATATGTGGCTTGGCCGTTGAGCATTCGTAAGAACTATTGTGGAAGAGGAAAAAAAAATACGTTCATTATAGGCGAAACGGCCATCCACATATTTTCGCAAATATGTTAAATTTGTGATTTTGAAGTAAGATGCTAACAACTCTGTTAATAAGCTTGGCTCTTCATGACATCTGATAACTTCTCGATGTGGTCTCACACTCGTCTTGGCTACATTTTACATGAAAATGTTTTTGGGGGATTATCAATCAATCAACAGCCTTGGTCCGTCCACTGCTGAACGTAGGCCTCCGTTAATTCACGCCACACTTCTCTATCCCGGGCTTCCCCCATCCAGCAACTGCCAGCAGTTCTTCTAAGGTCATCCGCCCAGCGGGTTGCGGGGCGTCCTACACTACGTTTGCCTAATTGCGGTGGTTTGGGGGATTAAGTTTACCTTAAATTTTCTCTTAAAGCTTTAAATTGTACATAATAGATGCAAGTCTCGGGCAGCAAAGATTCGGGTAAGAATTTCCATAGTTTGGCCGTTCGCACCAAGAATGTAGAGGCAAACCGCACCGTGCGGGTCCTTGGGACCTGCACCATAAAACGGTGTCTCTTGGTCGTATCTCTACTCGTCCGGTGGTAAAACAGGGCTGGGGGAATCATAATTATTATGTAGTTCAGTTGCATACTCCTCAAAATGTAATCTTAATCTTAACTTAATATTATAAAGCTGAAGAGTTTGTTTGTTTGATTGAACGCGCTAATCTCAGGAACTACTAGTCCGAATTGAAAAATTCTTTTTGTGTTGAATAGACCATTTATCGAGGAAGGCTTTAGGCTATATAACATCACGCTGCAACTATTAGGAGCGAAGAAATAATGGAAAATGTAAAAAAAAACGGGGAAAAAATAACTATTCCACGCGGACGAGGTCGCGAGCACAGCTAGTAATAAATAAAATAAATAAATAATATGTAAATAACCCAAGACATGCCACGCTGGGCCACACAGCGCCACCTAGCCCCAAACTAAGCCGAAGCTTGTACGATGGGTAATAAACAACTGATAAACTTACTTAGATAAATTCAAATTTAAATTCAAATGTTTATGTATTGCATGTCACATTACAAAAAAAGTTACACAGATGGTATATGTAAAAGGTATACATGTGACGCCCTGCTAGGGCATAGCAAATATAAGTTTCTTAACATACATACATACATTATACATGATACATTTTTTTTTGTAAATATTATACATAGAAAACACCCAGACCAATACAAACAGACATGTTCATGAACACAAATGTTTGTACTGTGCGGGAATCGAACCCACGACCCTTGGCTCAGAGGGCAGAGGTCACTACCAAATGGGCCACCGAGCCTGTCAAATGTAACCGATAGAGGACCATAGTCATAGGACATAGGCCTCTTCAGTTAGTCGCCACTTTGGGAAAAACATCTGGAGGATAAACCCATAATCGCCGCGCTGGGCAGGCGAGTTGGCGATCGCAGGGCGTAGCTTCTCGCTCCGGTGACGCTGCTGCTCGTCATCAGCCTGTGGTATTTAGCTATGCCTTCAAATGTAACGGTTATACCGCCACCAGTCGGTTGCCAGCGCCTCGTTTGTTATTCGGCAGGATGCACTACGGGCAGATGAGGTTGGCTTGGATCGCACCCTTACATCAACAATACTAATATTACTAGACTATTACAAGGATCTAGAAGGTATCTATAAGATTAAAACAAAATATTTTGATAAGCTTTTATTAACAAGATATGTTTATTTGTAAGTTACATTAATACATTGTTAATGCTTCTATTGTTGTAAAAGAAAAGTAGAAAGAAAGTCGTGAAGAGTCTTCAGAAATATATTCAGGCGTAGGTACGGTAGGTGAAAGGGCTTTTCAGCCTGAAAACAAATAAAAATTAAATATTATACCATGCGCTGAAATAGTTCAATAGGCTATTATGGCTAAAAATTGAAATTAGTCCGACTTTTAGCTTATTCAAAAATAAAAGACACGTAATTTTCCTTTTTTCATTCAAATAAACAATAGCAAAGATACAAGGCATCAAAAGTTAGGAGTGGGGGTCTTTGACGTCACTCGCTCCCGTGAAAATGCCTCACCGAGTGAAGTCACGCGTAATTTCAACGGTCTATAACTTTGTAATTTTTAGTCTAATTTACAAATTAAAAAATACGTGTCTTTTATTTTTGAAAAAGCTAAAAGACGGACTAATTTCAATTTTTAGCCATAATAGCCTATTAAATTAAATCAGCTGTAGAGTTGAACGCGCCCTGCGGTATGGGGGTATGTCCTATGTCTGATATAGGCTGATGATGATGATGAAAGCGCATGCGATGACCCTGGTATTTTTTTTATGCGAGAGGCGGCAGACTAGCAAGTGTGATGCCTGATGGTAAGCAGTCGACACCGCCCATGGGTGTCGACTGCTTACCATCCATCCGCAACTCAGATCGAGTTCTGGGGTCGCTGCCGGCCTTTTAAATAGGAGTACGCTCGTTTCTTGAAGGCTCCCAAGTCGTAGCTGTTCGGAAAGACTGACACAGAGAGTTGGTTCCACAAAATCGATGCGCGTGGCAAGAAGTTCCTCATAAAGTGTGCAGTGGAGTGGTGGTCCAAAGGCTGCCGTGACCGCTTTTCTGTCTGCAGAGCCTTGTACATCATCGCCATCAGCCTATCGCAGTCCACTGCTGGACATAGGCCTCTCCATCTATATCTTCTATACTTATAATAAATCTGTAGAGAGATCAATTCTGTACATAAAATATTTTTTCAAAATAACTATTAGGGGGTGATTAGTAATCGATACTGGTGCCAAAAATGCAATCAGTAAAATTTTTGTCTGTTTGTCTGTATGTTCGTAATAGAAATAAAAACTACTCGACGGATTTTAACGAAACTTGGTACAATTATTCTTCATACTCCTTTTCATCACGCTATTATCAATAGGAGCAGAGCAGTGACGGGAAGTGTTGGGAAAACGGTTTTACCTATATGTTTGAACGCGCATCACGCGAAAACTACTGAATGGAATTGAATGCGGTTTTCACCAATGTATTGCTAGAGGTCTAACTTAAACTTAGGCACTAGGTATAGATAAGTATTTTATGGAAGTCAGTCATTTTTTAGACCCGATATCCACGCGTGCGACGCCGCTGGCACAGCTAGTCAAACATACAACTTAATTAAGTAACTTACCAGTTTATCCCATATACCCGTCAAATAGACCTGAAAAAAGAAGATAAATTAGGTAATAAATAGCCAAAACATGCCACGCTTGGCCGCTTAGAGCGACTGGCCCGGTGGCTCAATTGGTAGTGACCCCTGCCTTCTGAACCAAGAGTCGTGGGTTCGATTCCCACTCGGGACAAACATTCGTGTGATGAACATTTGTGTTTGTTCCGTGTCTGGGTGTTTATATTTGTAGATAAATAGTGTAAGGAAGCATATCCGGCCCCTTAGTAGCGCTATCTCACCATAAACGAACATAAGATAGCACGTTATAATAAATTAAGGAATTAATAACAAACCTCATCATGCGATCGCTAAATTGTATTAGAAAACATTATCGCTTAAAAGTAGCTAAATAATTTACAAGTCGCGTACGAGTGCGGGCCACTCATACGCGCGCGCCACAGCTGTTGTCAATACAGTACTTTATATATGTCACCGGAAAATAGCAACAATCGGAAGTTAATCAATTTCCTAGGTATTTGATTATATGTCGGAATATAACAAACGGTAGTTGAAATGTATTATTTAACGCAATGGATTTCAGTTAATTGATCAACTTACGGTAACCTGGCAGTAATTTAATAATTTACGATTTTGACACAAGTAAAATCGTCCTCAAATGGGTCAATCGTTGCTCAATGTACTATTTAACGGTGCACTATTACCCGTAACTTAATACACAGTTCCCTGATTGGTTGCCGGGATAACGCCACATGAGCCATTGAACCAATCAACGTTCACCTCACCTTCGTCGGATGATTTTACGGCAAGACCCCGTAAAATGATCAATTTACTAAAATACATACGTTAAATAATACATTTCAACTGCCGTTTATTATTTTCCGGAAGTTAATCAACTAGGTACCTAGGAAATTGATCAACTTACGATTCTTGCTATTTTCCGGTGACATATATAATGTTATGAAAGTAACCGCAACAAAGGGTCACGTTAAAATATTATTGAAATTAACTAATTATATAAATAAACACCTATATTAGACGACATCGCGCTAAGAGCTTGTGAATGCATTACGAGTCGTGATTATGATGGCGCAAACAGAGATTCCAAATAAAATTGAGGACACGAAAACATTGAAAGTAATATGTAAACAATTTCATAATTTAATTTATCAAAAGTAATAAATACCGGCTAAACCTTTTAGTCGGTAGGTATTTATTACTTTTGATAAATTAAATTAAATTATCGACATTGCACAATACAAATAAGGGTTTAAGATTTTATATACTTACCACCAAGCACGACAGGTTTGGGCTTAGCTCCAGGTTCGGGTGTGCATGATGCCATGCCAATCTACAACAACGAAATTTAATAATTAATTATACATTTCACTCCAAGCCACCCTCACCTGCCTTTGGTCCCATTCAGCTGGCGAATAACAAACGAGGCTCCGACAACCGACTGGTGGCGGTACAACCATCACGGGTGAAGGCGTAGCTAAACACCACAGGCCAATGACGGGCAGCAGCGTCACCGGAGCGAGGAGCTACGCCCTGCGATCGACAACCCGCCTGCCGAGCTTGGCGATTATGGGTAATGCCTCCAGGTGTTTGCCCAATATGGCGAACAACTGGAGAGGTCTACGTCCAGCACTGCGATAGGCTGATGTTCATGAAAAGATGTTGCGTTTAACTTCAGGCGGGCTGTGGGCTTGTGTGCCACCTTAGTGGTATCATCATCAGCCTATTGCAGCCCACAGCTGGACATAGACCTCTCCAGTTGTTCGCCACTTAGGGCAAACTTCTGGAGGATATACCCATAATCGCCACGCTGGGCAGGCGGGTTGTGTATCTTGGGCGTAGCTCCTCGCTCCGGTGACGCTGCTGCCCGTCATCTGTCTGTGGTATTTAGTTACGCCTTCAATAGGCTATTATGGCTAAAAATTGTAATTAGTCCGTCTTTTAGCTGATTCAAAAATAAAAGACACGTATTTTTTTATTTGTAAATCAGACTAAAAATTACGAAGTTATAGCCCGTTGAAATTACGTGTGACGTCACTCAGTGATGCATTTTTACGGGAGCGAGTGACGTCAAAGACTCCCACTCCTAACTTTTGATGCCTTGTATCTTTGTTGTTGTTTATTTGAATGAAAAAAGGAAAAATACGTGTCCATTATTTTTGAATAAGCTAAAAGACGGACTAATTACAATTTTTGACCATAATAGCCTATTGTGATGGTTATACCGCCACCAGTCGGTTGCCAACGCCTCGTTTGTTATTCGGCAGGATGTTACTTTATTGGTATAACAAAAGAAAAACTTACCACAGCAATAATTAGTACGATTCCAGTAAGAAACTTCATGATGTTGCTTTGTAGAAGGTATCCACAAACAGTGATGTATGGGAGCCAAACCATGGCTTATATAGTCGTTGGTATGGCAAATAAGGTCCAAGTTATAGAAATAGTAATTTTGAACTTACCTACAATGTACTAGCGACCCGCTCTTGCTTCTCTTAGGGAATTTAAGATATTACATTATTGGCGTTTTACTTAGTAAGGATCCAATTTCAATTTCTTTATTTGCTTACTAAGTGTAGGTACAGTGCCTGCGTTATGACAATTTATGAACTTATGACTTAGTCACCTTTTGGGTATTGCAAATAGGTGCGACAGCAATTCTTAAACTAATTAAACTTAATTAATATAATTAAACATAACTCTCTATATGACATAAGAATATAGAGCAGTTTATAAGGTCTACAAATTCTTGTTTTAATTTTCTTTTATATTTAAAAATTCGTTTATAGAGTAATAACATTTTGTAATTAAATAGTCCTTAAGAGCCCTTGAAAATAGTTTAAAATTAGGTTCATTCTTTATATTTGCTGGTAATTTATTGAATATTTTAACTTTCCTTAACTTTCCTTAACTTTTTGAAAATTTAATCATCATCATCATCACCTTATTGCAGTCCACTGCTGGACATAGGCCTCTCCAGTTAATCGCTATCTAAAAAAAACTTCTGGAGATTAATATACCCATAATTGCCACGCTGGGTAGGCGGGTTGGCGATCGCAGGGCGTAGCTTCTTGCTCCGGCGACGCTGCTGCCCGTCATCGGCCTGTGGTACTTAGCTACGCCTTCTATCATGATGGTTTTACCGCCACCAGTCGGTTTGCCAGAGCCTCGTTTGTTGTTCGGCAGGATGCACCACGGGCAGGTGAGGATGGCTTGGAGCGAAAAGGTGATAGGTCGCTCCCTTACATCCCAGTTAATCGCTATCTAAAAAAAACTTCTGGAGATTAATTTACCCATAATCGCCACGCTGGGTAGGCACCCCGGGCAGGTGACGATGGCTTGAAGCGAAAAGGTGAAAGGTCGCTCACTTACATCCCTTAAAATAGAACACGACCCGGAAGTCATTTGACTGCGGTATTCTATAGGGTGGAGGTCCTTCCCCGGACGGGCAGCTCAATTCGAGCGAAGATTCGCTATGCCCTACCTTTTCTTTAAATATTCAATGCAAACAAACAAACAATCAAATCTTTCCTCTTTATAATATTAGTTTTAAAGTACGAGTACTTAGATAATATTAAAATAGATTAGCCTTCAAACTTATACAATTTTGATTGACATATTATTACCCAATATTAGTACTTACTGGTTATAGGTTTTTTTAGGGTTCCGTAGCCAAATGGCAAAAACGGGACCCTTATAGATTCGTCATGTCTGTCTGTCTGTCTGTCCGTCCGTATGTCACAGCCAGTTTATTTCGAAACTATAAGAGCTACATTATTGAAATTTGGTGCGTAGATGTATTCTGTTAACCGCATTATGTTTTTAAAATAAAATCAGAAGAAGTCCAAAACTTTTGGGGTCCCCCATTCATAGAACTGCAACTCAAAATTTTTTTTTCATCAAACCTATACGTGTGGGGTATCTATGGATAGGTCTTTTGAAATGATATTGAGGTTTGTAACATCATTTTTGCTGCTGGACATAGGCCTCTCCAGTTTTTCGCCACTTAAGGCCAACATCTGGAGGATATACCCATAATCACCACGCTGGGCAGGCGGGTTGGCGATCGCAGGGCGGAGCTACACGCTCAGGTGACGCTGCTGCCCGTCATCGACCTGTGGTATTTAGCTACGCCAATAGTAAGAGTTATACGTCCACCAGTCGGTTGCCAGCGCCTCGTTTGTTATTCAACAGGACCACGGGCAGGTGAGGTTGGCTTGGAGCGAAAAGATGATAGTTCGCTCCCATACCTCATTGTTCGTATGTTCATCATCATCATCATCCTAGCCATTTTCCCGATTGTCTCAGGGTCGGCTTCCCAAACTGGGAGATTTGGCGAGGGCTAAGCTTTTACACAGAGCGACTGCCATCAGACCTCCGCAACACTTAAGGTAAGCTATACCCATTCCCAGTTAGGCGTCAGAGTTATCATCATCTCTGATATGATGTGACGACTGCTATCTGAGTTGGTAAAGATAGCACCCGGGACCAACAGCTTAACGTGCCTTCCGAAGCACGGAGGAAATCGGTGTCAAATTTTGGTCACCCATCATCGGATTGACCGCGCCAATGCTTGCACAACGTTGCGATCATTGCTAAGCGAACAAGACCGCGGCGCCACCGAGCTCCTCATTGTTCGTATGTTATCATGGTAATATTATTATGTGTGTGTACCTATCTTAACTAATATTATAAAGCTGAAGAGTTTGTTTGTTTGTTTGAACGCGCTAATCTCAGGAACTACTGATCCGAATTGAAAAATTCTTTTTGTGTTGAATAGACCATTTATCGAGGAAGGCTTTCGGCTATATAACATCACGCTGCAACTATTAGGAGCGAAGAAATAATGGAAAATGTAAAAAAAAAAACGGGGGAAAAATAACTATTCCACGCGGACGAAGTCGCGAGCACAGCTAGTTACAAATAAATAAATGAAAAAAAATATGTAGGTACATGTGTTATTGCGCACATTTCGCGTAAATAAATTTGTTTGTATCGAGTAGCACGTGTCTACATAGGTATGTCAATTAAAGTAAATTAATGTCAAAACAATAGGAAGTAACAATAATACAATAGAGAATAGAAAAAAATGTTAGGTACCTGTAAAGCTTGGGCCACGTTAAACAATAAATAGGGTTAGAGTGCTTAAGATGACAAGAAAATAAGTAAATAATAACCCAAGACATGGCACGCTGGGCCACACAGCGCCATCTAGTCCCAAACTAAGCCGAAGCTTGTACTATGGGTACTAGATAACTGATAAACTTACTTAGATACATTTTTTTTGTAAATAAATACATTTATACATAGAAAACACCCAGACCAATACAAAGAGACATGTTCAAGCACACAAATGTTTGTAATGAGTGGGGATCGAACCCACGACCCTTGGCTCAGAAGGCAGAGGTCACTACCAATTAACACACCTATATAATTTTACTAGCTGTGCCAGCGGCGTCGCACGCGTGGATATCGGGTTTCAAAAATAACGGAAAAATGCCTAAATTTTTAGTTAGACCTCTAGCAATACCTACATGGGTGAAAAAGTAGTTTTCGCGTGATGCGCGAACAAACATACCTACATATAAAAATTCGTCCCGTTTTCCCAACTCTTTCTTGCACTGCTCTGCTCCTATTGATTGTAGCGTGATGAATAGTATGCTATAAACAGCCCAGGAGTATGAAGAATAATTGTACCAAGTTTTGTCAAACTCCGTTGAGTAGTTTTTGTTTCTATAAAGAACATACATACAGACAGACAAAACACAGAATAGACCTCTCTACAGATCTTCTTCTATATCTTCTTCTATCTTCTACTTAAAATAAATCTGTCTGAGAGGTCAATTCTGTACATTAAATATATTTTCAAAATAACTATCAGGAGGTGATTAGTGATTGATACTGATGCCAAAATGCAATCAGTGAAATTTTTGTCTGTCTGTCCGTCTGTCTGTTTGTCTGACTGTATGTTCGTTATAGAAACAAAAACTACTAGACGGATTTTAACGAAACTTGGTACAATTGCTCTTCATACTCCTAGGCAGGTTATTGACGGGCTCGATGGCTCATTTGGTAGTGACCTCTGCCCTCTGAGCCAAGGGTCGTGGGTTCGAGTCCCGCACAATACAAACATTTGTGTTCATTAACGTGTCTGTTTGTATTGGTCTGGGTGTTTCCTATGTATAATATGTATTTATTTACAAAAGAAAAGTATCGTTAGTAAGTTTATCAGTTGTCTAGCACCCATATTACAAGGTTTGGCTTAGTTTGGGGCTAGATGGCGATGTGTGGCCCAGCGTGGCATGTCTTGGGTTATTTATTTATGTCTTGGGTTATTTATTTATAGTATACTTTTCATCACGCTACGATCAATAGGAGCAGAGCAGTAAAGGGAAGTGTGGGGAAAACGAGAGAAATTTTTATCTCTATGTTTGAACGCGCATCACGCTAAAACTAGTGCATGGATTTGAATGCGGTTTTCACCAATGTATTGCTAGAGGCACAGCTAGTTTATTAAAAGTTTGTACAGATCACTTGTCAAATTAATATCAATTACACTGTATTGTTTTCATTAAGGTCACGTAGATCACCTGTCAAATTAATTTCAGTTTTATACTTTATGTAATTTCCATTGTTTCCTGTGTCTATATAAGTAGTTTGATTCTATGTTAATTGTTGTTTATATTGTGTAAAGCAAGCATCATGAACTACATTTTGTACCTCGCTTTATTCATTGCCGTGGTAAGTGTCATACATACATACATATTTTGCAGTCATCTGGTTGAATCTCCTATTCAATTGAATGGCTAGCGCGTTCATTGAATGACGACATTTCATTGAATGACTAGACCGTTTATTGCATTTTTTTTTTTATAGTGGCTCGACATAATGGCTTCCCTACACCTGATGGAAAGCGAAAGAGAAGCCCAAGTCGCTGTGACAACGGGCAAGTAACTGGTCAGTTACCTGTCAGTTGCCACCGCCATGCCGGCCCAACCCTAACCCCCCACGAGCTCCGGAAACCCTACTCACCGGCAGAAACACGACCCAGAGGTCATTTGACTGCGGTATTCTATAGGGTGGAGGTCCTTCCCCGGACGGGCGGCTCAATTCGAGCGAAGATTCGCTATGCCCTAACTCTCTCTCTTTGTGGTTACAAAAAGATGTTAGGTATAGGCATAGACGTCAGTTGAATTTATTTAATTTCCAGATCGGCTTAGCCGTTGCCATGCCGGAGCCTGATTCCACGCCCGCTCCGAAAAAAAGTATGTACACCCAAAAAAATAAATATCACACAACATTAAATATATTGAGCCGTGGTAGCCTAGTGGTAAGATCGTCGCTTCACACACGTGAGGTCGTCGGTTCGAAACCGCGCGGGGCACACACCTCTGGATTTGCAAAAATCTATGTGCGGAATTATACCACTAGCTTAGCGGTGAAGGAAAACATCGTGGGGAAACCTGCACATCCAGTTTAATTCTGAATGTGTAACCATGATCCAAATTTGTTTGGTTCCCCTTTCTGAGGGTTACGAAGGTCAGATGGCAGTCGCTTCAATGTAATAACCAGACTCGCTAAATCTAGGATCATGGTCAAAGCGGACCCTGGGCCTAGCGGCACAAACCGGGACAACGCTAAGAGGATGAAGATTACATACATTGCTAAAGTAAATAGCTTGAGCACTTGTGGGTATGGGTAGGTATCATATGGTATCATACAAGGAAGGTACCACAAATTTATATAATACATAAATACAAATCTAAAATAAAATAAAATAGTTTATTTCTGCAAATATATTCACTAGTAATACTTTTGCACGTCAAACTTTTTTCCTACCAGCACTTCGACGTGTAGCCTGCTGAGAAGAAGTAAATAAATAAATAAATAACCTGAGACATGCCACGCTGGGCCACACATCGCCACCTAGCCCCAAACTAAGCCGAAGCTTGTACTATGGGTACTAGATAATTGATAAACTTACTTAGATACATTTTTTTAATGTAAATAAATACATATTATACATAGAAAACACCCAGACCAATACAAACAGGCAGAGGTCACTACCAAATGAGCTATGGCGTCAGCCCAATTCGACCGGAGAATCGCTTTGGCCTACCTCTCTTAATATAAGTAACACTAAAATAAGACCAATATGTTTTCGTTTGAAATAATATCGACTTTTTTAATTTTTCAGAGGGTCTGTTAGGACTAGGCTTTCTTGGTAAGTTGTTTTTATTTAATTTTTTTGATAGGGTTTTGGTGTTTTTATTCGGTATGGGGTTGCGCTTATTTATTTATTTAAACGTTATTGCAAAAAATAGTACAAAAGGCGAACTTAATGCTAGGAGCATCCTCTACCAGTTAAACTATAAGTCATGCAGAGAGCAGATTTATGTGCGGTTTTCGCTTAACCGCGATTCGCCTCCTGGTAAGCGATATCGTAGCATAATTAGGTTTGAACGCGCTTACCCATTAAAAACCGATTCACTCTCACCTTGAACATTTACGTGCAATAAAGAATCATCATCATCATCATCAGCCTATTGCAGTCCACTGCTGGACATAGGCCTCTTATATAACATAGGACATATGTTCTTTTTCTTTATAGTAGCTCGACATAATGGCTTCCCTTCGCCGGATGGAAAGCGAAAGAGAAGCCGTAGTCACTGCGACAACTGGCAAGTAACTGGTCAGTTACCTGCCAGTTGCCACTGCCATGCCGGCCCAAATCTAGCCCCCACGAGCTCCGGAAACCCTACTCACCGGCAGAAACACGACCCGGAGGCCATTTGGCTGCGGTATTCTATAGGATGGAGGTCCTTCCCCGGAGCAAACTTCTAGAGGTATATACCCATAATCGCCACGCTGGGCAGGCGGGTTGGCGATCGCAGGGCGTAGTTACTTGCTCCGGTGACGCTGCTGCCCGTCATCGGTCTGTGGTATTTACTCGTAGCTACGCCTTCTATCGTGATGGTTTTACCGCTACCAGTAGGTTTGCGAGAGCCTCGTTTGTTGTTCGGCAGGATGCACCACGCGCAGGTGAGGATGGATTAGAGCAAAAAGGATATTTACCTATTATTAGATTTTTAAAACATATTAAAAATAATCTATCTTTGTATCTGACTACCGTAGAAAGGAGGGTGATGTAATCTATCTAAATCTGTAATGTCACCGGAAAATAGCAAGAATCGTAAGTTAATCAATTTCCTAGGTCGTTGATTGACTTCCGGAAAATAAGAAACGGCAGTTGAAATGTATTATTTAACGTATATATTTTAGTAAATTGATCATTTTACGATGTCTTGCCGTAAAATCATTCGACGAAGGTGAGGTGAACGTTGATTGGTTCCATGGCTCACGTGGCGTTATCCCGGCAACCAATCAGGGAACAGTGTATTAATTTACGGGTAATAATGCACCGTTAAATAGTACATTGAGCAACGATTGGCCCGTTTGAGGACGATTTTACTTGTGTCCAAATCGTAAATTATTAAATGACTGTCAGGCTACCGTAAATTGATCAACTAACTGAAATCCATTGCGTTAAATAATACATTTCAACTACTGTTTGTTATATTCCGAAAGTTATCAACTACCTAGGAAAATGATCAACTTTCGATTCTTGCTATTTTCCGGTGACATATATAACTCAAAGGTGACTGACTGACTGACATAGTGATCTATCAACGCACAGCCCAAACCACTGGACGGATCGGGCTGAAATTTGGCATGCAGGTAGATGTTATGACGTAGGCATCCGGTATTAAAGAATTTTGACCAACTATACCCCCAAGGGGATAAAATAGGGGATGAAACTGTATTCCACACGGAAGACAGCTGGTACAGCTAGTTAAAATATATTTTTCTTTTCCAGGTTTGAAATAACTTGACTCAAGCGGCTGATCAATACAATGAAGTATATTGACGAAACAAAAGCTGTGCTACAGGATAAAGATAATGGGACCTTTTTGGACCTTACTTTGGAATGAAATTACATAAATGTTCGCATGATATTATGACTTTTTTATTGCATCATCATCATCAGCCTATCGCAGTCCACTGCTGGACATAGGCCGCTCCAGTTGTTCGCCACTTAGGGCAAACATTCAATTATTACTCTGTTGGTACTTTAAAAATTCAACATTATTTCACTACTTGAAAAGAGACTTATTTTTGTTAACATTTATTAATAAATGTGTCGTTAATAATATATTTTTGTAATTTTATCCTTTTTTTTCATGTTGCAGTCAATAGAAATGGATATTTTTAGGGATTTATTGGAATATTCCATTGAACAGATACACAAATATCGAAGAATTTCTAAATACATTTTCTATTGTACCAACCTAACATAAAAAGGTTTTTTTTATAGTAGCTCGACATAATGGCTTCCCTACGCCTGATGGAAAGCGAAAGAGAAGCCCAAGTCACTGTGACAACTGGCAAGTACCTAACTGGTTTACCTGTCAGTAAAGTTGACACTGCCATGTCGGCCCAACCGTAACCTCCCACGAGCTCCGGAGACCCTACTCACCAGCAGAAACACGACCCGGAGGCCATTTAGCTGCGGTATTCGCTATGCCCTACCTCTCTTATATTTATTTGGTTTGAGACGCGTATTTTTTTATTTGTAAATTAAACTAAAAATTACAAAGTTATAGCCCGTTGAAATTACGCGTGACGTCACTCGGTGAGGCATATTTACGGGAGCGAGTGACGTCAAAGATTCCCACTCCTAACTTTTAATGCCTTTGAGCTATTGTTTATTTGAATGAAAAAAGGAATAATACATGTCTTTTATTTTTGAATAAGCAAAAAAGACGGATTAATTACACTTTTTAGCCATAATATTATAATTAGAGATGCGCCGAATAGAAATGGTTTCACCGAATAACCGAATACCGAATATTATTCGGGTTAATCTTTACCGAACCGGATATTCGGCCGAATTATTCGTTTTACCATTTCACTGCGTTCCCGCGTAAACAGGTTCAAACATACACGCCGCCTGACTGAGCCGTTTAATTGCTTTCATTTATTAGGTTTTTAATACGTTCTTCCCAATTTTTATTTAAAAAACAATATAATAACAGAGAAGCTTGTCTTTTAGTTTTATTCCATGTTATATAGCCAAGTCTATAGAAATACTCAAATCGAATATATTCGGCACTAAAACCAAATAATTCGGCCGAATACAAATAGTGGAATAAATGCCGAATACCGAATATCAAACGAATATTCAGCGTATCTCTAATTATAATTAATCCATCTTTTAATAATAGCCTGACTAGGCCCTCACTAAACAGCATATTTAACTAACCAAATAAAACATGATGACATCAAGCCAAGACAAAAAGGTACCTGCATAATTAAAAAAATACCTAAAGGTATCGAAAAATAAAATAACAAGGGACTGTAAATAACTAAAAATGAACGTAAAAACGTATATAAGCCGAGTCCACGACACTCAGATCACAGTCTTAAGACATTTTCTAACAAACAACAATATGAAGTACCTTCTGTATCTCGCAGCCATCGTCTTGGCGGTAAGTATCAAACTTAATATAGGCAGGGCATAGCGAATCTTCGCTTGAATTGAGCTGCCCGTCCCACCCTATAAAATACCGCAGCCAAATGACCTTCGGGTCGTGTTTCTGCTGGTGAGTAGGGTGTCCGGAGCTCGTGGGGGGTTAGCGTTGGGCCGGCATGGCAGTGGCAACTGACCAGTTACTTGCCCTGTCGACAGTTTATTGGGCCATTTTGATTGGTCCTTCGAGCCGGATTTAAGTGATATAATCATATTTTTATATTCACAGATCGGAGTTGTCACAGCGACTTGGGCCTCTCTTTCGCTTTCCATCAGGCGTACGGAAGCCATTATGTCGAGCCACTATAAAAAACACTTTTCAGTAATAGGGATGTTTTGGGGGTCAAAATAATTCATCATCATCATCAGCCTATTGCAGTCTGGCCTAGACATACACAGGTAGACATAGGCCTCTCCAGTTGTTCGCCACTTAGGGCCGACATCTGGAGGATATACCCATAATCGCCACGCTGGGCGGGTGGGTTGGCGATCGCAGGACGTAGCTTCTCGCTCCGGTGACGCTGCTGCCCGTCACTGGTCTGCGATATTTAGCTACGCCTTCAATTGTGATGGTTATACCGCCACCAGTCGGTTGCCAGCGCCTCGTTCGTTATTCGTCAGGATGCACCACGGGCAGGTGAGGTTGACTTGGAGCGAAAAGATGATGGGTCCGCTCCCTTACATCCCCATCCAAAATAATTAAATTATATTAAGTCCGTATTTTAGATCATAAAATGTATTGGAAACGTATTTTTCCTTTTTTCATTCAAATAAAAAATAGCAAAGATACAAGGCATCAAAAGTTAGGAGTGGGAGTCTTTGACGTCACTCCGCCCCGTGAAAATGCCACTCCGCTTGACGTCACTCGTCATTTTAATTTTTAATCAAATTAACAAATAAAAAAATACGGCTCCTATACGGGAATTCATTTACAGGTTGGTGTTGCTGTGTGCACACCTGAGCCGGTACCCGTGGCGAACCCGATCGATCGTAAGTAACAAAAAAGCACCTATAACTAAGAGAAGCAGGGCATAGCGAACCTTCGTTTGAATCGAGCCGGCCGTCCGGGGAAGGACCTCCACCCTATATAATACCGCAGCCAAATGACCTCCGGGTCGTGTTTCTGCCTGTGAGTATTTCCGGAGCTTGTGGGGGGTAAGGGTTGGGCCGGCATGGCGGTGGCGACTGACAGAACTGACCAGCTACTTGCCCGTTGTCACAGCGAATTGGGCTTTTCTTTCGCTTTCCATCAGGCGTAGGGAAGCCATTATGCCGAGCTACGATAAAAAAAAAACTAACAAAGTACATTATATTAAAAAAAATCTGTATACTTAATGTATAACATCATCAGCAGCATTCCAGTTGGCGGCAGGCGGGTTGGCGATCGCAGGGTGTAGCTCCTCACTCCGGTGACGCTGCTGCCCGTCATCGGCCTGTGGTATTTAGCTACGCCTTGAATCGTGATGGTTATACCGCCACGAGTGGATTGCCAGAGCCTCGTCTGTTATTCAGCAATATGCACCCCGGGCAGCTTAGAGCGAAAAGATGATTGGTCGCTCCCTTATCATCATCATCAGCCCGTATCAGTCCACTGCTGGACATAGACCTCTCCTAATGTTCGCCACCTTGATCGATTTTGGGCCTCTCGCATCCAGCACTGGCCAGCCGTCCTGCGCAAATTGTCACTTCACCTGGCCTGAGGGCGTCCTACATTACGTTTGCCGAGACGCGGTCTCCACTTCAGAACTCGTTTACTCCAACGGTTGTCGGTTCTGCGGCTGATGTGGCCAGCCCACTGCCACTTCAGCTTACTAATCCGTGGAGCTACATTCTATCAAAAAAAGTTAAATATTATGTCGAAAAAATTTAACTAGGCGATATTTGGCGACTGTTAAATTTAACTTGAAATATTTATTTCTCGTGGTATTTACAGAAAGGTTACATATTATAAATAAAAAATAAATAAATAAAACCTAAACTAAACTAATATGTACAAACACTAAAAATCTTCTAAAACGGGTCCCTGTGGCAGAGACCCCAGGACGCTGGCTGCGTTACCTCGCTGAATAGCAAGCGAGATGCGCTGAGCGAGGTACGAGCCAGCTCTGGGGTCGCCCGAAGCCTGGACCAGTCCAGACGAAATCGACTGTTAAAAGAAATTAATTTATATTTTATTTTATTTACAGCGGTTATTCTGCAAAGTTTGGTTGGCGGTGGCCTTGGTGAGTGAGAAATAATTATTTATTTATTGTATATTTTGTTTGACAGACTCGATGGCTCATTTGGTAGTGACCTCTGCCCTCTGAGCCAAGGGTCGTGGGTTCGATTCCCGCACAGTACAAGCATTTGTGTTCATGAACATGTCTGTTTGTATTGGTCTGGGTGTTTTCTATGTATAATATGTATTTATTTACAAAAAAATGGCGCTGAGTGTATCTAAGTAACTTTATCAGTGGTCTAGTACCCATAATACAAGCTTTGGCTTAGTTTGGGGCTAGGTGGCGCTGTGTGGCCCAGCGTGGCATGTCTTTGGTTATTTATTTATTTATTGTATTTATTTTACACTGACTCTTGTCCGTTTAATATTAGTGAATAATCCAAGACATGCCACGCTGGGCCACACATCTCAGTATAGCCCTAAACTAAACCGAAGCTTGTACTATGGGTCTGTAAAAAATACACAGACAGACAGATTCCTGCACACAAATGTTTGTACTGTGTGGGGATCGAACCCACGACACGACCCTTGGCTCAGAAGGCAGAGGTCACTACCAATTGAAACCGCATTTAATTCCTAGCAATTTTAGCGTAGTTCGCGATCAAACATACAGATAACAATTTCTCGTGTTTTCCCAACACTTCGCTTTACTGTTCTGCTCCTATTTGTGGCATGAACATGTCTGTTTGTATTGGTCTGGGTGTTTTCTATGTATAATATGTATTTATTTACAAAAAAAATGTATCTAAGTAAGTTTATCAGTTGTCTAGTACTCATAGTACATGCTTCGGCTTAGTTTGGGGCTAGATGGCGCTGAGTGGCCCAGCGTGGCGTGGCGTGGTATGTCTTGGGTTTCTTTTGTCCGCATTAACAACTGAATTTTTCCGCATTCAAATCCATGCAGTAGTTTTCGCGTGATGCGCGATCAAACATACAGATAAAAATTTCTCCCGTTTCCCCAACTTCCCTTCACTGCTCTGCTCCTATTGACTGTAGCGTGATGAGTATACTAAAACCTGCCTGCGTAGGAGTATGAAGAATAATTGTACCAAGTTTCGTTAAAATCCGTCCAGTAGTTTTTGTGTCTATAACGAACATACAGACAGACAGACAAAAATTTTCCTGATTGCATTTTTGGCATCAGTATCGATCACTAATCACCCCCTGATAGTTATTTTGAAAACATATTTCATGTACAGAATTGACCTCTCTACAGATTCATTATAAGTATAGATAGGTATAGAAGAAGAAGATAAAACGGAAAAATATTGCGGAAGGATTTTTATTACTTTCATGACTTTTGATGTTAGATTGTAGAATACAGAAGAAAAGAAGTCTCTATTTGCGTGGTCATCTGGCTGGTAGAAGCTTAAGTCTGTAAACAAACAAATGGTGACATTAGATTTCAAATAAATATCAGACAACATCACATACATTGCTCTGATCCCAAAGTAAGTAGCCTTAGCACTTGTGTTATGGGTATCAGAACAACGAAGGTACCACAAATAAATACATAAATACAAATTTAAAGACCCAGACACGGAACAAACACTAGTGTTCTTCACACGAATGTTGTCCCGGGTGGGAATCAAACCCACGACCCTTGGTTCAGAAGGCAGGGGTCACTACCAATTGAGCCACCGAGCCAGTCAATATACATGTCAGTAGGGATTCTGTCCGGGGAATGAAGTTTGATGTAAGGGCCTATCATCTTTTCGCTCCAAGCCAACCTCACCTGCCCGTGGCGCATCCTGCCGAACAACAAACGAGTCTCTGGCAAACGACTGGTGGCGGTATAACCATCACGATAAAGGCGTAGCGAAATATCACAGGTCAATGACGGGCAGCGGCGTCACCGGAGCGAGAAGCTACGCCCTGCGATCGCCAACCCGCCAGCCCACCGTGGCGGTTATGGGTATATCCTCCAGATGTTTGCTCTAAGTGGCGAACAACTTGAGAGGCCTATGTCCAGCAGTGGACTGTATGGCTGATGATGATGATGTTGTATGATGGATTTTGTTAGAGGTTTGTTATAAATAGCGTATACTTACCATTTCAGTTAAATTCTCTCTGCAAAAGAAATAATTTCATTTAATAATCAGGTAATTGAATGAAACAGTGCTAAAACCGAGGTCGCTTAAATTTTAGTTTACGAATTTTAGTTTGTATATTCGAACACGGGAGGGACAAATGAGAGGGATTTATGGGGCAAAAATACGCCATCCGTTCAACGAACGATCGTTTTCGTTTTATGTAGTAGGGCCCCAGTAGTTTCTGAGATTAGCGCGTTCAAACAAACAAACAAACTCTTCAGCTTTATAAATTAGTTAAGATAAGCTAAAAAACAGACTAATTACAATTTTAAGCAATAATAACCTATTAAATGTGTTTTTTTAACTAACCTTCTGATACTATTCCTGGTTCACAGGAGGCAACACCGATCTGTAAATAAAAATAAATAAATTTAATAAATATTTTTTTTATTAAATTACAAATTTTACCTACCTAGCTTCTACAATAGGTATGTATGTAATACTTATTTATTTATATATGTCACCGGAAAATAGCAAGAATCGTAAGTTAATCAATCTCCTAGGTAGTTGATTAACTTCCGGAAAATAATAAACGGCAGTTGAAATGTATTATTTAACGGTTCTTGCCGTAAAATCATCCGACGAAGGTGAGGTGAACGTTGATTGGTTCAATGGCTCAAGTGGCGTTATCCCGGCAACCAATTAGGGAACAGTGTATTAAGTGACGGGTAATACTGCACCGTTAAACAGTACATTGAGCAACGATTGGCCCATTTGAGGACGATTTTACTTGTGTCAAAATCGTATTATATTAAATGGCTGTCAGGCTACCGTAAATTGATCAACTAACTGAAATCCATTGCGTTAAATATAAAGTAAGAATATTTTGACTAGTGGCGGTATAGCCATCACAATTCAAAGCGTAGCTAAATACCACAGGCGGACGACGGGCAGCAGCGTCACCGGAGCGAGGAGCTACGCCCTGCGATCGCTAACCCGCCTGCCCAGCGTGGCGATTATGGGTATACCCTTCAGTTTGCCCTAAGTGGCGAACAACTTGAGAGGCCTATGTCCAGCAGTGGACTGCTGATGATGATGTTGATGTTAATGTTAGCAGTTAAGTGCTTACCGCGAGGACGATGGCTGCGAGACACAGAAGGAACTTCATGTTGTTGTTTGTTAGAAAATGTCTTCAAACACTGATCTATGTATGAAATGTGTCTGGTTTATATACTACTTGCTATGACGTTAATAACACAAGGTTGTAGTGAAAAAAACTCTTAAATGTATATTTTAATCGTAGAAAAATGTGTCTGTACGTACAATAAATGAAGCATCCACAGATTACATGCTTATAATAAGGGATGTAAGAGAGATACAACTTTGAGGACCAGGTGAATAGGAGAATTCAGCTAGGCTGGGCAGCGTTTGGGATACTTCGTCGAGTCTTCACATCGTCGATCCCACAGTGCCTAAAGACGAAAGTCTTCGATCAGTGTGTCCTACCAGTTATGACATACGGAGCCGAAACGTGGACACTAACAGTAAGGCTAGTCCATAAATTAAAAAGTCGCTCAGCGAGCTATGGAAAGGGCTATACTCGGCGTCTCTCTGCGGATCAGATCCGCAATGAGGTGATCCGGCAGAGAACCAAAGTCACCGACATAGCTCATCGGATTAATAAGCTGAAGTGGCAGTGGGCTGGCCACATCAGCCGCAGAACCGATAACCGTTGGGGTAAACGAGTTCTGGAGTGGAGACCGCGTCTCGGCAAACGTAATGTAGGATGCACTCAGGCCAGGTGGAGTGACGATTTGCGCGGGACGGCTGGCAAGTGCTGGATGCGAGAAGCCCAAAATCGACCTAAGTGGCGAACATTAGGAGAGGCCTATGTCCAGCAGTGGATTGACACGGGCTGATGATGATGATGTAAGAGAGAGCCCCACCATACTTTCGCTCCAAGTCACCCCACCTGCCCGTGGCGTATCCTGCCGAATAACAAACGAGGCTCTGGCAACCGACTGGTGGCGGTATAACCATCACAATTGAAGGCGTAGCTAAGTACCACAGGCCGATGACGGGCAGCAGCGTCACCGGAGCGAGGAGCTACACCTTGCGATCTCCAACCCGTCTGCCCAGCGTGGCGATTATGAGTAAAGCCCCAGGTGTTTGCCCAAAGTGGCGAACAACTAGAGAGGCCTTTGTCCAGCAGTGGACTGCCATAGGCTGATGATGATGCTTTCCGGCTTATACCGCCACCAGTCGGTTGCCAGCGCCTCGTTTGTTATTCGGCAGGATGCATCACGGGCAGGTGAGGGTGGTTTGGAGCGAAAAGATGATGGGTTGCTCCCTTACATTTGATTGACAGGCTCGATGGCTCATTTGGTAGTGACCTCTGCCCTCTGAGCCAAGGGTCGTGGGTTCGATTCCCGCACAGTACAAAACATTTGTGTTCATGAACATGTTTGTTTGTATTGGTCTGGGTGTTTTCTATGTATAATATGTATTTATTTACAAAAAAAAATGTATCTTAGTAAGTTTATCAGTTGTCTAGTACCCACAGTACAAGTTTCGGCTTAGTTTGGGGCTAGATGGCGCTGTGTGGCCCAGCGTGGCATGTCTTGGGTTATTTATTTATTTATATTTACATCCCTTACAATCTGGAAACCAGACGGATACTAACAACATTATATCTATAGTACACGCAAACGAAGTCGCAGGCTTCGGCTAGTTTAGAATAACTAGGAAAATCCGTAAAACAGATTTCAGATATTTACGAGTAGGTAAGTTTGCATATGCATGTATGCAGATGTTATTCATTCGTGTAAAGTATGTTTTTTTTACTAATTTGTATAAACACATCAAATTGTATAAGTTACTTCCGACATATAGTATTAATATTTACATACATACCTAAGTATTTACCTACATAAAAAAAACCGAATATTACTAATTAAATCCTCATTTTGCTCCAAGCCAACCTCACCTAAAGAGAGGTAGGGCATAGCGAATCTTCGCTCGTATTGAGCTGCCCGTCCGGGGAAGGACCTCCACCCTAAGAATACCGCAGCCAAATGACCTCCGGGTCGTGTTTCTGTTGGTGAGTAGGGTCTCCGGAGGTTACGGTTGGGCCGGCATGGCAGTGGCAACTGACAGGTAACTAACCAGTTACTTGCCAGTTGTCACAGCGACTTGGGCTTCTCTTTCGCTTTCCATCAGGCGTAGGGAAGCCATTATGTCGAGCTACTATAAAAAAAAACCTGCCCGTGGTGCATCCTGCCGAACAACAAACGAGGCGCTGGCAACCGACTGGTGGCGGTATAACCATCACGATTGAAGGCGTAGCTAAGTACCACAGGCCGATGACGGGCAGCAGCGTCACCGGAGCGAGGAGCTACGCCCTGCGATACCCAACCCGCCTGCCCAGCGTGGCGATTATGGGTAAAGCCCCAAGTGCCCAAAGTGGCGAACAACTGGAGAGGCCTATGTCCAGCAGTGGACTGCGATAGGCTGATGTTATTGTTGTAAGTTTTAATGTCACTTAGGTACCCACTTTGAGATCGGGTCGATGTAAATCATATTGTTGGTTCTGTTCGAAATAAAAGTTTAAACGAAAATAAAAGTTTTTGTTAACCGTTTCTGGTTATACAAATTCGTCTGAAAAGTGTATTTTTTTGTTTTCTTGTCAAAATAAACATGCACATTTACATATTGGCATGGAATTTTTAATGAGCGCCAAAAATTATCATAATTTGGACAGGAACCGTATTGAATTATTAATAAGAGGCTCTTTTATTATTATTATTTTTGCGTGGGGATGTGGTAGTGCAAAGATTCTCAAGTGGGGTGCGATGGCCCATAATGAATCTTCGCTCGAATTGAGCTGCCCGTCCGGGGAAGGACCTCCACCCTATAAAATACCGCAGCCAAATGACCTTCGGGTCGTGTTTCTGCTGGTGAGTAGGGTTTCCGGAGCTCGTGGGGGGTTAGGGTAGGGCCGGCATGGCGGTGGCAACTGACAGGTAACTGACCAGTTACTTGCCAGTTGTCACAGCGACTTGGGCCTCTCTTTCGCTATCAGGCGTAGGGAAGCCATTATGTCGAGCCACTAAATAAAAAAAAAATAAAAAAAATTGGATGACGACCGTTCTGGAGGTACGGTTATAATCCCAGTTGCCCCCTCAAAAGAGACTTAAGGGGCAACTGCGATATATTTTTACGAATTCCCAGTTGCCCCCAGATGCCAGTGAGAGTGATTGAGAATAATCTTTATTTTTATATATAGTAGCTCGACCTAGTGGCTTCCCTACGCCTGACGGAAAGCGAAAGAGAAGCCCAAGTCGCTGTGACAACTGGCGAGTAACAGGTTAGTTACTTGTCATAGGCCGCTCCCTCACATTCCTTGACAAAATGTAGGCAATAGTCATCATCATCATCATCAGCCGATTGCAGTCCACTGTTGGACATAGGCCTCTATAGTTGTTCGCCGCCTAGGGCAAACTTCTGGAGGATATACCCATAATCGCCACGCTGGGCAGGCGGGTTGGCGATCGCAGGGCGTAGCTTCTTGCTCCGGTGACGCTGCTGCCCGTCATCGGCCTGTGGTATTTAGTTACACCTTCTATCGTGATGGTTTTACCGCCACCAGTCTGTTTGCCAGAGCCTCGTTTGTTGTTCGGCAGGATGCACCACGGGCAGGTGAGGATGGCTTGGAGCGAAAAGGTGATAGGCCGCTCCCTTACATCCCCAATAGGCAATAGTAAAAGGGATGTAAGGGAGTGGCCGATCACCTTTTCGCTCCAAGCCAACTTCACCTGCCCGTGGTGCATCCTGCCTGCTAAACAACAACGAGGCGCTGGCAACCGACTGATGGCGGTATAACCATCATAATTGAAGGCGTAGCTAAATACCACAGGCCGAAGACGGGCAGTAGCGTCACCGGAGCAAGAAGCTACGTCCTGCGATCGGCAACCCGCCTGCCCAGCGTGGCGATTATGGGCATATCCTCCAGATGTTTGCCCTGAGTGGCGAGCAGCTGGAGAGGCCTATGTCCAGCAGTGGACTGCGATAGGCTGGTGATGATGTGATGATGATGTCAAGGTGGGCCGTTTATTTAAGCTTGGGAACCTATGACTAACTGGTGTATGTGCGAGCCTAAGTAATTATGTGCATGTCAATTTGACAGCTTGTATTTTTAGGGTTCCGTAGCCAAAATGGCAAAAACGGGACCCTTATAGATTCGTCATGTCTGTCTGTCTGTCTGTTTGTCCGTCCGTATGTCACAGCCAGTTTATTCCGAAACTATAAGAGCTACATTATTGAAATTCGGTACGTAGATGTATTCTGTAAACCGCATTAAGATGTAAAAATCAGAAAAAAATACAAAATTTTTGGGGTTCCCCATACATAGAACTGAAACTCAATTTTTTTTTTTTCATCAAACCCATACGTGTAGGGTATCTATGGATAGGTATTTGAAAATGATGTTGAGGTTTCTAACAACATTTTTTTACCCCCGTTTTTACCCCCGTAACTTCTAAAATATGGGCATGATAAAACTGAAAAAAATATAATATGATGTGTATTACTATAAAAAACTACTAACGAAATTTGGTTTGAATGAAATCTAGACAGTAGTTTTTTTTAAACGTCGTAAATCAAATTACCTAATTGTTTCATTCAATCAGTGGTACGGAACCCTACGTGCGCGAGTCCGACTCGCACTTGTTTTAAATTTTGCAAATGATGTTTTCGTTTTGGTGTCTTTGTCTCCCCTTAACGTCGCAGTAAGTGGTATACTGGTATATAAGTAAGTTGGTGCATCCGTACTCAGATTGTTCGAAGTCATTTTCCAACAAACATCAACATGAAATTCCTTTTGTGCCTTGCAGCTATCATTGTGTTGGTGAGTAACTAACAAGAGAGGTAGGTACGGCATAGCGAATCACCGCTCGAATTGAGCCACCCCTCCGGGAACCTCCACAAGTCCACACTATAGAATCATCATCATCCTAGCCTTTTTCCCGATTGTCTCAGGGTCGGCTTCCCAAATTGAGAGATTTGGCGAGGGCTAAGCTTTTACACAGAGCGACTGCCATCAGTACCCATTCCCAGTTAGGCGTCAGAGTTATCATCATCTCTGATATGATGTAACGACTGCTATCTGAGTTGGTAAAGATAGCACCCGGGACCAACAGCTTAACGTGCCTTCCGAAGCACGGAGGAAATCGGCGTCAAATTTTGGTCACCCATCATCGGATTGACCGCGCCAATGGTTGCACAACGTTGCGATCATTGTTAAGCGAACAAGACCGCGGCGACACTGAGCTCCTCGGTGGCAATAACCGCAGAATACCGCAGTCAAATGACCTCTGGGTCGTGTTTTTTTTTAATAGTAGCACGGCATAATGTCTCTTCTCCGCGCCTGATGGAAAGCGAAAGAGAAGCCCAAGTCATTGCGACAGCGGGCAAGCAACCGATTGGTCACCTGTCAGCTGCCGCCGCCATTCCGGCCCATAAGGTGCTTCTTCACGCCCCGCTTAAAGGATCCCATATCAATTTCTTTCCTGCCGGTGAGTATGGTTTCCGGAGCTCGTGGGGGGTTAGGCTTGGCCCGCGTGGCGGTGGCAACTGACAGGTAACTCAGTTACTGGCCCGTTGTCACAGCGACTTGGGCTTCTCTCTCGGTTTGCATCAGGCGTAGGGAAGCCATTATGTCGAGCCACTATAAAGAAAGGCGGTGTTTTTGAGGTGTTGCGATGCCTGATGGTAAGTAGTCGACTCCGTCCATGCAACTCAAATCGAGTTCCGGGGTCGCTGCCAGCCTTTTTTTATGGAAGAGGGGGCAAACGGGCCTGAAAGTCACCTGATGGTAAGTGATCACTTCAGCCCATAGACACCGCAACACCAGGGGAGTCACAGGTGCGTTGCCGGCCTTTGAGAAATCTATAGGCTCGCTTTTTGAAGGTCCCTAAATCATATCCACTCGGAAAAATTGCAGCAGGAAGCTGATTCCAAAGACCGGTTGCACGAGGCAGAAAATTGCGCGGCGCAAAACGCACCGTGGAAGACTCAATTCGAGCGAAGATTCGCTATGCCCTACCTCTCTTTCAAAAACCGGGGGTCTAAGGGTGTTAGACCAATGGATCAACGGTCCGTTAATTTTTAAAAAACTTACAGATCGGCGTCGCCGCTTGCACACCGGAGCCGGAGGCTAAGCCCGGTAAGTAAAGCACCTATAGGTAATAGTAGGTACATTGGTTATGTACATGTCGCAGTCATCTGGTTGAGTCTCCTATTCAACTGAATGGCTAGCGCGTTCATTGAATGACGACATTCAATTGAATGCCTAAAGGACAACTCGTCAAGTTATTGATTGAAACGTTCAACGTATGGGTAAAAAAGCCAACTTTAGTTTATAATTTTTGTTTAAAAGTATCCGGCGTATTAAAAGGTAAATCCATGCTGTCACACTATTTTATTACGAATCAGTCAGTTTATAGTAAATCTAATCAAAAAATATCAAAACTATTCATATCTTTTTGATCATCTTTGACGCCATATTTGTTTTGGTGACTACTAACGCCGCGTGGGAAAAGAATGAACTAAATTACAATCACCTGACTGCTTTTACGTCCGCTCTTTTCAAAGGGCC
>CM062106.1:6717220-6755823 GCA_031163375.1 Conogethes punctiferalis | reverse complement strand
TACTGAGATTGACTTCTCTACAGATTTCTTTGAAGTATAGAAAGAAGAAGGATGGCCTTTTAGTATGGATTCCTAACATTTTACAATTTAATATAGCCCTATGTCTACCCGGAGACATATAACACTATTCCAACAGTGAAAGAAATTTTACATCAGTCCATGTCGTTTCGGAGCCTAATTCAATGCAACAAACAAACAATCATAATCCTTTCCTCTATATTATATTGGATTTAATGTATTAATCTTAAAATAGATAAGTAAGCCTTTGAACGTATACAAATAGATGACATATTATTATCTCAATAGAGGTACTTACCTACCCACTTTTGTTGTTTTATGGTAGCTCGACATAATGGCTTCCCTACGCCTAATGGGGTATGCCGGAAGAGAAGCCCAAGTCGCTGAGACTACGGGCTAGTAACTGGCCAGTCACCTGTCAGTTGCCAACGCCATACCCACGGCTCCGGGGAAACCCTACTCATCGGCAGGACACGGCCGGAGGTCATTTGGCTCGGTATTCTCTATGGTGGAGGTCCTTCCCCCGCACGGGGCGGCTCAAATACGAGCAAAGATTCGCTATGCCCTACCTCTTTCGCCCCAGGTGTCAGCTACCCAGAGCCTTGGGTACAAAAATCAAGGGTGCTAAGACTATGCATGTATTGGTAAGGAGCTGCTCTGAAGAGTGGGGGATAGGAAAAGAAAGGCGGACTAAAGACCTTAGCAGAAAACCAACCTGTGTTTTCTGGGCATTGAACATATGGGGTTGGAGATGTGGAAAGGATCCTCTGTGCGGTGTGGTAAAATGATAGATGTCTGAAAAAAGTCCCAATAGAAATATATATATGGTGCACCGCAGAATACACTGAATTACATATTGATAGCGAAGTGGACGGAATGCGCGGCGGGGAACGACAGCCTGTTAAGCCTGCGCACAATAGCAAATCTGCGTGCGGCTGCATAACTGCTACAGTAGGCGCTACATCATTCCTCCCCTTAGATAAATTTTGGACACAAAAGACACAAAAAAATAGGTGTACAACAAAAAATAGTATGAGTTACATTCATAGTTAAATCACTATACTATCACCAGGCTGGCAACAAGCGTAAAAAATGCTGTCGAGGTAATGAGAATCTCGGTATTGAGCACGATACGGACGCTTGCGTCGGCGCATGATCGCTCAAGTTACATGCTGTGCGCTAACAATTACAGATAGAGATAAAAACGAGAAAGGTCGCGAAATACAGAACGGGCTGTTTTGTCAACCTCGCGAATCGCTCAATTTAATTTCTACAACCCCTTTGTCACTGTACCACTTTGCACTGCACTTTTATATCTCCGGAGTCCCAGTTGGATGCGATGGAACAGATTAGCGTCATCCGAAGTCACGCGCGAAACAGTTGAGTCAGCTCCCAATGCCTTACGCGCGCATCTTGAACGGTGTACCTCATCTCAGTGTGGGGCTCTGCTTCCGTCTGCGGGCTCTCTATAACTCCAGCTCATCATCCCCATGGTACAGCCGTGAATCTCACACGGGGCATGGCGATGACGGTCGAGAAAAAACTGCATGAGCGAGGTCTCCCTCTACGATTCGTCTATGAGATGGTCTGTCCTGGTCGCTAATTCTTGTGTTCGCTCAATAGGACAACCCATGTACCTACGTAGTTCTCCAACATTGCCGTGATACGGACTCCAATTCCGATTCGCTGCTGGTTACTCTGCTGCTCCTCGTCGGTCGCACTGAACGAAGATTACTTTTCTGGCTCCCGAATTACTGATGAAATTCTCCACGTGTTTCTTACAAAGTGAGTGAAAATATGCTTGCCGCGCACTATCCGACCTGATACTGAAAATGTGGAGTCGCCCCCTGCACACCGCACAGGCATGACCCCCCAAAAATCCGTTACTTGCTCAATCTGCGTGTTCTTGTCGGAGGGACACCAATATGGGGTACGTAAGTCAGTGGAGAGTCCTCTGTGCGTGTGTGAAATGATAGAAGTCCAGAAGTCAATAGAAATAATATTTGGTGCACCGTAGAATATAATACAATTACATATTGTAGCGAGTGGTCGAGAATGCGCGGCGGGGGAACGACTGCCTGTTATGCAGCGCACAATACAAAACTGCGTGCGCTGCATAACTGCTACTGTAGGCCGCCTCAATACTCGACAAGAATCTTGCTGGCACCCCATTCGGAAATACGGGGCAGTGGGCCTACTACAGAAAACGAAAACGATCGTTCGTTGAACGGATCGCGTATTTTTGCCCCTTTATCCCCTCCATTTGTCCCTCCCGTGTTCTAATATATCAATTATATTATTGAAATCTTTCGTTGACGAATTTTAGTTCGAATATTCGAACACAGGAGGGACAAATGAGAGGGATTTATGGGACAAAAATACGCGATTCGTTCAAACGATCGATCCGTTTTCGTTTTTCTGTAGTAGGGCCCCTGGTCCTCGTCAAGCTCGTCGGATTTAACCCATAATGACCACGCTGGCAGGCGGGTTGGCGACGGCAGGGCGTAGCTCCTCGCTCGGTGACACTGCTGCCCGTCATATGCTGGGGTATTTAGCTACGCCAATTAGTGAGAGTACTCTTTTGTCCACCTCACCACAGCAGGTGAGGGTGGACAAAAGTTAAGTCAGACAGTCAGATAATATCTTGTAGTGAGGTCAATTCTGTACTTATAATAATTTTCAAAATAACCTACAGGGGTGATTAATGATCGATACTGAAGCCAAAAATGCAATCAGTATAATTTTTGTCTGTCTGTCTGTTCGTCTGTCTGTATGTTCGTTATAGAAATAAAAACTATTCGTCGGATTTAACGAAACTTGGTAGGAACGATTATTTTTCATACTCCTGGGCAGGTTATAGTATACTTTAATCACGCTACAATCATTAGGAGCAGAGCAAGTGATAGCAAGTGTTGCGAAAACGGTTTTATTTTATCTGTATGTTTTGAACGTGCATCACGCGAAAACTACTGCATGGAATTTTTTGCGGTTTTCTCCAATGTATTGCTAGAGGTCTAACTTAAAACTTAGGCCACCATTTTATGGAAGCCCGTTATTTTGAAAACCGATATATTCCACGCGTGCGATGCCGATGGCACAGTTAGTTATAAATGAAAGAAAAAAAAACCTATTGTTACACACATTTTCGCGCAAATATGTTTGTTTGTATCGGCAATCACGTGTCTTTTGTCAATAAAAGTAAATTATTGTCAAAACATAGAAGTAACAATAATACAATAGATAATAGAAAAAAATACTAGGTACTATTGAATAAATAAATTTATTACGTATTTCTTTGCATCTCTGTGAACGTGCTCTTGTAGCGTCGTTACTCCGCACTTGTGGCGCTGTTATCTTTACCTGTGAACTCTAATGTCAAAATACAACGTAAATATATTTTTCCCTTTTTAGGGGTTCGTAGCCAAAATGGCAAATACGGGACCCCTTATAGATAGTCGTCATGTCTGTCTGTCCGTCCGTATGTCACAGCCAGTTTATTCCGTAAACTATAAGAGCGACATTATTGAAATTGGTACGTAGATGTATTCTTTGAACTGCATTAAGATTTTAAAATAAAATCAGAAAAAATAATCAAAACTTTTGGGCAGAAAAAATACATAAAACTGAAACTCAAATTTTTTTCATCAAACCTTGTGGGGTATCTATGGATAGGTATTTGAAAATGATGTTGAGGTTTCTAACATCATTTTTTTCTAAACTGAATAGTCTGTGCGAGACACTCTTCTATTGAGGTAAAATGTGTCCCCCCTCCCCCCCCCCCCCCCCCCCCGTAACTTCTAAAAATATAGGCATAATAAAACTGAATAAATATATGATGTGTATTACTATGCAAACTACTACGGAAATTGTTTGAAGGAAATCTAGACAGTAGTTTTTTTTTTAACGAGATACAAAACGAAATCGCTCCATAAAGTTCTATGGAAGACCTACAAACGCGCATACGAAGTTTTCATCACGACTCGCTATATATACGAAAAACCCAAGATGGTCCATCGGACCGCGGTCCCCGACCACGATCACCTAGCTCGGCGCGAAAGTACTTACACTTTTCGTAGAGACAAGTCTATTCCTACAATACTAAAGTACATTAAAAGCAAGTTAAATAAAAGCTTTTAATACTCGTAATATAATATCAGCGAGTTGCTCGGTGGTGCCGTAGTCTTGTTCGCTTAACAATGATCGCAACGTGTGCAACCATTGGCGCGGTCAATCCGATGATGGGTGACAAAATTTACACGATTTCCTCCGTGCTTCGGAAGTCACGTAAGCTGTTGGTCCCGGGTGCTATCTTTACCAACTCAGATAGCAGTCGTCACCATCATATCAGAGATGATGATAACTCTGACGCCTAACTGGGAATGGGTATAGCTTACCCTAAGTGTTGCGGTGGTCTGATGGCAGTCGCTCTGTGTAAAAGCTTAGCTTCGCCAATCTCTCAGTTTGGGGAAGCCGACCCTGAGACATTCGGGAAAAAGGCTAGGATGATGATGAATATAAAATCAGTCAAAAGATTTAACGGAATATTATTTCTGATTCCTTTTTTATTTTTGTTTTAATTAATACATACTGTATTAGTAGATAATATTGTCCATTTTGCTAGTAAGTTACCATGATGTAAATCGTGAAAAATTCTGTCCATTTATCGGGAAGGTAGAGTAAGCTGAAGATTGTTGTTAACCTGTAAAAACAAACATAAATTGAGCATAATCTTAGGTTCGTATACGGGTCAGGGGCCCTATTACAGAAAACGAAAACGATCGTTCGTTGAACGGATCGCGTATTTTTGCTCCATAATCACCCTCTCATTTGTCCCTCCCGTGTTATAATAATATATCAATTAATTGTTGAAAATCGACGTTGACCGAATTTTAGTTCGTATATTCGACACGGGAGGGACAAATGAGAGGGATTTATGTGGCAAAAATACATTATTAACTATTCAATTAAATAACAATTAATTAAAATAAAAAACAAATTAAAAGTACTAACCCGGCGAGGCTGGCGATGGCTCGGCCTGTGAATAGAAAAATAATCGTTAAAATTAATCCAATTAACCGATTACATTCAAGTATGTAAGGGAGCGGCCTATCATCTTTCGCTCCAGCCCAACCTCACCTGCCCGTGGTGCAACCTGCCGAATAACAAACGAGGCGCTGGCAACCGACTGGTGGCGGTATAACCATCACAATTGAAGGCGTAGCTAAATACCACTAGACCGATGACGGCAGCGGCGTCACCGGAGCGAGGAGCTACGCCAAGATACACACACAACCCGCCTGTTCAGCGCGGTGATTATGGGCGCGCACCAAGAGGTTTAGTTCCTTGTTCTGCCCCCGTGCCATTAAGTCATGGAATGCCCTTCCAGCTCATGTGTTTCCTTCCTCAAATCCTGTTCATTAGGCGGGGCGTGAAACGGCATCTCAGTGGCCTTCAGGGTGAGGGCGGTTTGATCTATTGTGCCTGTCCACCTAACTTTGGACCTCACGACATCCATCAGGTGGAGTGAGGTCATCCTAAAAGCTCTTCTTATAAAAAAAAAGCCTCAAGGTGTTTGCCCAAAGTGCCGAACAGCTGGTGAGGCCTATGTCCAGCAGTGGACTGTGAGTGGCTGATGATGATGATGATCTAGCTCTTCTCTTCAACTTACGGCTGAGTCCGGGAATAGGTTTCTGGCTCCGGCAGGGCAGCGCAAGAGGCACACACCCGATCTGTAATTAGAAGGTATACATTATTATATTTATTGGGATGTTAGAGAGCGACCCATAATGTTTCGCTCCAGGGCATCTCACCTGCCCGTGGTGCATCCTGGCCGCAATAACAGACGAGGCGCTAGCAGCCGACTGGTGGCGGTATAACCATCACGATTGGAGCGTAGCTAAATACCACAGACCGATGACGGCAGCAGCGTCACCGGAGCGAGGAGCTGCCCTGCAATACCCCACCCGTTTGCCTAGCGTGGCGATTACGAACAGCTGGAGAGGCCTATGTCCAGCAGTGGACTGCAATAGGCTGATGATGCGAACCCATCTATATCTATACTTATAATAAATCTGTAGAGAGGTCAATTCTGTACATGAAACATATTTTCAAAATAACTATCATTGGGTGATTAGTGATCGATCCTGATGCCAAAAATGCAATGAGTAAAATGTTTGTACGTCTGTCTATCTGTATGTTCGTTATAGAAACAGGGGCCCTACCACAGAAAACGAAAACGATCGTTCGTTGAACGGATCGCGTATTTTTGCCCCATAAATCCCTCTCATTTGTCCCTCCCGTGTTCTAATAATTATATCAATTAAATTGTTGAAAATCGACGTTGACGAATTTTAGTCCGTATATTCGGACACGGGAGGGACAAATGAGAGGGATTTATAGGGCAAAAATACGCGATCCGTTCAACGAACGATCGTTTTCGTTTTCTGTAGTAGGGCCCCTGAACTGTACCACGGATTTTAACGAAACTTGGTACAATTATTTTTATGAAGAATTATTATCCTCATCATACTTTATACTCTATTGAGTATGAACTCTTGGGCAGGTTATAGACATACATTAGTATACTTTTAATCACTCTACAATCAATAGGAGTGAAGGAAAGTGTTAGGAAAACGGGAGAAATATTTATCTGTATGTTTGAACGCGCATCACGCGAAAACTACTGCATGGAATTGAACGCGGTTTTCTCCAATGTATTGCTAGAGGTCTTAAGGCATCATTTTATGGAAGTCCGTTATTTTGCGAAGGGAGTTCGCGCTCGCCACGTATGTGGTGAGGCTGTTGCGTGGGACCGCGCACAACCCAGGCGTGTTGCGACACCTGCAGCTGTGCGTGCCGGACCGCTACGTGTGGCGGCGGCGGCGCCCGCACCTGCTGCTGGTGCCTGCGGCCAGAACTAATCTGCTGGCGAAGGCGCCGCTTAGCCGTACAATCGGCATTGTTAATGAAGTTCACGAGAGGTTGGATATTTTTTCTCCACAGAGCTTGAGTGAACTCGCGAGGGTCCTTTTATTTGTAATTAGTTATAGGGTTTAAGATGTATATAGTTATTAATATTTTTAAGCCAATCTGTCGTATTAAGGAGTTAACTTGTAAGGATAGATTTAAGGTTTATTTGAAAATAAATAAATAAATAAATAAATTTTTGAAACTCGATAACCACGCGTGCGACGCCGCCGGCACAGCTAGTTTCGAAGAAATAAAAGTAAAATTATTACTTACCACGACGAGAATGGCTGCGAGGCAAGATAAGAATTTCATGTTTCTTGTTGGAAGATGTCTTCAAACACTGATCTGTGGACTGGTGCACACCCATCTTTTATACTTTGGTGACTGCCTACTACGATGTTACCTGCCTACTACAAGGGGTTGGAAAAACATGATTATTATTCATTGCTTAGTAAAACTAATACTATGTAAATTGTATTTTAAAATAAGTAAGTACATTATAAATTATAATGAGCAAATATTTTGGTGGAGACGAGTTCTGGAGTGGAGACCGCGACTCGGCGAACAGTGTGCGTCCCACACCCTCCACCCAAGAATTATTTATTTATTTAATCTTTATTGCACAATAGGGAATATGCATGACTTTTTTTTATGGATTTATTGAGATCTTTTGTCTTCCAGATACATAAATATCGAAGAATTTTTAAACTATCTTTTCTATTAAGCGAGTTATAAAGCTTTAAAGTTATTGATTAGACAGAGAGATCCGATGCGGTAGTTGACGTCACGTACCGTGAGCGCCGTACTAACTCCATAGAAAAATCTGTTTCGCGAGAGAGAGACGGATATATTCACTTTCAATGACTGTATCTCGCCCATTTTTCAACCAATTTTGATTTTGTTTTCACTGTTCGTAGTAGATTTTGATCTATTTTACGATAAATTAGTAAATACCTGAAACTATTTTTCATGCATATTCCCTATTAAACTGTGTACAAAAGGCGGACTTAATGAATGAATGAATGAAAATAAATTTATTTGAAGCATACTTATCTACAATTTGTTGGGTCACTTAAGTCTAGTTACATGGACAAATCTTAACTAATATTATAAAGCTGAAGAGTTTGTTAGTTTGTTTGTTTGTTTGAACGCGCTAATCTCAGGAACTACTGGTCCGATTTGAAAAATTCTTTTTGTGTTGAATAGACCATTTATCGAGGAAGGCTTTAGACTATGTAACATAACGTTGCAACTATTAGGAGCGAAGAAATAATGGAAAATGTAAAAAAAAACGGGGAAAAAATAACTATTCCACGCGGACGAAGTCGCGAGCACAGCTAGTAATAAGATATGCATCCAAATAGGCTGCCACTCAGCATGTGTCGCGCCGCGACGCTGGTTTTCAGTGACACCTTAAACAGAGGAGCGCTACATGCATGGACGAAGAATATTAATACACTAGCTGTGCTCGCGACTTCGTCCGCGTGGAATAGTTATTTTTTCCCCGTTTTTTTTTTACATTTTCCATTATTTCTTCGCTCCTTATAGTCGCAGCGTGATGTTATATAGCCTAAAGCCTTCCCCGATAAATGGTCTATTCAACACAAAAAGAATTTTTCAATTCGCACCAGTACCTAGTTCCTGAGATTAGCGCGTTCAAACAAACAAACAAACAAACAAACTCTTCAGCTTTATAATATTAGTTAAGATATATAAGTGATGCGAAGTGTGTTTACATAATGCCACATAGGTTGCCAATTACTCATTCAATATTGAAAAAAAAAAACAGTTTGCGAGGCCAAAGGTCGAGCGAGCCCACCTTCTTTTTACGCTACTAAAATATGCAAGACCGAAGGTCGAACCCTGCGCAGGGCATAGCCCGGAGCAGTGCCCCAAGGAATATGTGCCTACCAATGAAAAAAAAAACTTTGCGAGGCCGCAGGCCGAGCCAGCCGACCCTAGCCGCCAAAACAACGCCGCGCAGGACGAAGCCCGGAGTGGCTGGCGCTCCAACTCTTGTTTGCCATTATAATGGTTAAAAAAACTTTCAAGCAACAACAATTTGTCATTTTGACTTAAACATATAATTTTGACAATTATATGGTACTAGCTGCTGCCCGCGGCTTTGCCCGCGTGAATATTTGTATAAAACACAGCCTATATGTTATTTCAATGTATAAGCTATATTACTGTAAAGTTTCATTAAAATCCGTTCAGTAATTAATGCGTGAAAGAGGAACAAACATCCATCCATCTATCCATCTAAACAAACTTTCGCATTTATAATATTAGTAGGATATTATTTCGAGAAATTCTAGTATAGGATCCCGTTATACAAGGACTTTCACTGAGATGTTTACTTAATTGATGAACCTTATTTTAAGTATATTTATTAAAAACTAGCTGTGCCAGCGGCGTCGCACGCGTAGGTATCGGGTTACAAAAATAACGGACTTCATAACTTAGTACAATCGTGAAAACCGCATTCAATTCCATGCAGTAGTTTTTGAGTGATGCGCGTTCAAACATACAGACAAAAATTTCTGCCATTTTCCCAACATTTCCCTTTACTGCTCTGCTACTATTGATTGTAGAGTAATGAAAAGTATACTTTAATCTGCCCAGGAGAAAGAAGAATAATTGCACCAAGTTTCGCCAAAATCCGTTGCGTAGTTTGTCTTTCTATAACGAACATACAGACAGACAAAAATTTTACTGATTGCATTTTTGGCTTCAGTGTCAGTCACTAATCACCCCCTGATAGTTATTTTGAAAATATGTATATTTTATGTACAGAATTGACTTCTCTACAGATTTATTATAAGTGTAGATGTAGATAGATAGTAGATATTAATTGGCGTTTATCTGAAATACCCGAAGCGAAGCAAGTCCGGGTCGGTAGTAAGAAATATTTATACATTAAATATTTATAAATTAATATTTATACGTAGGGATGTAAGGGAGCGGCCTATCATCTTTTCGCTCCAAGCCAACCTCACCTGCCCGTGGTGCATCCTGCCGAATAACAAACGAGGCGCTGGCAACCGACTGGTGGCGGTATAACCATCACAATTGAAGGCGTAGCTAAATACTAAAGACCGGTGACGGGCAGCAGCGTCACCGGAGCAAGAAGCTACCCTGCGATCGCCATCCCGCCTGCCCAGCGTCGCGATTATGGGTATATCCTCCAGATGTTTGCTCTAAGTGGCGAACAACTGGAGAGGCCTATGTCCAGCAGTGGACTGTAATAGGCTGATGATGATGATGATACATTAAATATAAGACAGATAACATCTCGGTGTAGGTCGTTGTATAGCGGGATCTTAGACTATTCTATGAAACGATATTCTAGAACACAAATAATATATTTTCCGACCTATCTCATTATTATACATACATATAACCTGACCTAACCTAACCTTCGTTACAATAGGCATTGAATATATGAATATATCCTACTTTAATCACTTTTTTTATTTTTAAATAGGGTTTCCGAATTGCCTTAGCTCATCCCGCGGGTGTCGGTCAAGACGACTAAGAGAATATCAGGAAATGGGCAGCAGAGTTTACTTGGGTGTCGAAAGGAAACTCCTGTCAAATCATCATCATCCTAGCCTTTTTCCCGATTGTCTCAGGGTCGGCTTCCCAAACTGAGAGATTTGGCGAGGGCTAAGCTTTTACACAGAGCGACTGCCATCAGACCTCCGCAACACTTAGGGTAAGCTATACCCATTCCCAGTTGGGCGTCAGAGTTAGCATCATCTCTGATATGATGTGACGACTGCTATCTGAGTTGGTAAAGATAGCACCAGGGACCAACAGCTTAACGTGCCATCCGAAGCACGGAGGAAATCGGTGTCAAATTTTGGTCACCCATCATCGGATTGACCGCGCCAATGGTTGCACAACGTTGCGATCATTGTTAAGCGTACAATCCGCGGCGCCACCGAGCTCCTCCAAGCGAGACCAAGACATGCCACGCCGGGCCACATATCGCCATTTAGCCCCGAACTAAGCCGAAGCTTGTACTATGGGTACTAGACAACTGATAAACTTAATTAAATATTTTTTTTTGTAAATAAATACATATAATACATAGAAAATACTAGACCAGTACAAACAGACATGTTCATGCACACAAATGTACTGTGCGGGAATCGAACCCACGACCCTTGATTCAGAAGGCAGAGGTTACTACCAAAGGAGTCATCAAACCAGTCAACTCATCATAGAATAGGCCTCTCCAGTTGTTCGCCACTTGGGGCAAACATCTGGAGGATATACCCCTAATCGCCACACGGGGCAGGCGGGTTGTGTATCTTGGGCGTAGCTCCTCGCTCCGGTGACGCTGCTGCCCGTCATCGGCCTGTGGTATTTAGCTACGCCTTCAATCGTGATGGTTATACCGCCACCAGTCGGTTGCCAGCGCCTCGTTTGTTATTCGGCAGGATGCACCACGGGCAGGTGAAGGTGGTTTGGAGCGAAACGATAATGAATACCACCATCCCTGGTACACAAAATAATTGTAATATTCGTGTCAAACAAACATAATATAGGTAGATATTTCTCTATATTATTAAGAAATTGAATGAAAACAATTTTTTTTAATATCTGCCGTATCCAATTAACGTCATTTCTGATCATGAACAAAGGTATATAAGCTGATACGATTCAAAATAGATCATTGTTTGAAGAAATTCTCTCACAAACAGCAACATGAAGTTCCTTCTGTGTCTCGCAGCCATCGTCCTCGCGGTAAGTACCTTTTCATAGATATACTTAATTTAGTTGCCATCATATAGGTATACTAGATACTTGGGATGTAACAGAGCGGCCTATAATCTTTTCGCTCCAAGCCACCCTCACCTGCCCGCGGTGCATCCTGCCGAATAACAGACGAGGCGCTGGCAACCGACTGGTGGCGGTATAACCATCACAATTGAAGGCGTAGTTAAATACCACAGACCGATGACGGGCAGCAGCGTCACCGGAGCGAGGAGCTACGCCCTGCGATCGCCAACCCACCTGTCCAGCCAGCGGTTGGTAGGCCGCTCCCATACATCCCGTGTCTAAGGCTGATAATTAGCATTGCCACCTTTCAAATCTCCCTCCCGAATTGCAGATGGGAACAGTGAAAGTAATCGAAAGTATTAATTGCAGATCGGTGTTGTCTCCTGCCTGCCGGATCCGATGGCCGATCCAAAAATAAGCAGTAAGTTCTAGAGGGGAAGGCATTTGGCATCATCAACGCTTTTTCTGTTTCTTGGGTCTTTTCCTTTACAATAGGTTAAATCAAAAACTCAACATTTTTTCACTTAATAAATACTTCTGTAAATTGAAAGTTGCCAAGTATTTACAAATCCTAAATTATGCAGAAACAGAATCACTACTTGTTCCCGAAAGGTAACACACACACAACACGCCCACACACACTCACACACACACACACACACACACATACACACACACTCAAAATCGTTTTTTTTAACTTCTCTTAATTTAGTTTAGTAAATAACAATTATGTATTTCTCTTCCCTGTCTGCTACATGTATTATTATCTGTAATGTCCACATCGAGTGAGGAGAGTGCTGGTGCTCTGTAACACAGGCTCATAGCCTAGCTCAGACACCAGTCTCTCACAATCTATGTGTTTTGTGCCTGACGAAACTTTATGTACCTACCGACAGATTGTGAAGGAAATAAAGAAATTTTATTATTTATTATTTTATTATCTTCTTGCCGCGAGGGGGGGGGGGGGGGGGTAGGCGGCATGGTGTGTGGGACTCACACCTCCCAAAATGGGAGGGCATACCCACTAAACCCCCCTGTGTCGCCAGTGGGCAGCAAGCAGGGACACGGGTAGCGCCGAAGCATACGGCCGCATCCCTGCCTGCCCTGGCCAGCCGCAGATGACAAGCGGCCGGCACTTCTGGTCTGGGGAGGGCAAATATCCCTCCTCCGTTAAATTATGTACCTAGCATAACCTAATGGCTTCCCTACACCTGATGGAAAGCAAAATAGCCCAGTCGCTGCGAGACAAAGAGAGGTAGGGCATAGCGACTCTTCGCTCGAATTGAGCTGCCCGTCCGGGGAAAGACCTCCGCCCTATAGAATACCGCAGCCAAATGACCTCCGGGTCGTGTTTCTGCCGGTGAGTAAGATTTCCGGAGCTCGTGGGGGGTTAGGGTTGGCCGGCATGGCGGTAGCAACTGGCAGGAAACTTACAGTTCCATGCTCGTTGTCACAGCGACTTGGGCTCTCTTTCGCTTCCTAGAGGCGTAGGAAGCCATTTTTTGCCCAACTAGTTTAATTGGTCGTGAACTCATAAGAGGAAAAATCGTCTTGTTTCATACAATGTGACGGCGCTGCTCCATAGGCGAGCGTTGTCGGATTCATCGCCCGACTAGTCGGCCGTCATGTGCATATACAAATCATAGTTAACCAAATAATCGGCGCTCGCACACAGATGTAGCGCCGGGTTTAATACTTGCACTCAGACATCTAAATAAATAAATAATAATAAATAAATAACCCGAGACATGTCACGCTGGCCCACACAGCGCCATCTAGCGCCAAACTAAGCCGAAGCTTGTACTATGGGTACTAGATAACTGATAAACTTACTTAGATACATTTTTTTTGTAAATAAATACATATTATACATAGGAACACCCAGACCAATACAAACAGACATGTTCATGCACACAAATGTTTGTAGTGTGTGGGGATCGAACCACGACCCTTGGCTCAGAAGCAGAGGTCACTACAATCGAGCCACCGAGCCAGTCAAATAAAATAACTAAGGAGTGGGGCGCATCATATTACATTAGACAATCTGTACATTTATATACATTTGTTTTACAGAAGCTGCATTGGAAAGCCTCGCCGGTTAAATCTCGTAAGTAGTAAATAATAATAATATATTTTTTATAGTAGCTCGACATAATGGCTTCCCTACGCCTAATGGAAACCGAAAGAGAGCCTAAGTCGCTGTGACAACTGGCAAGTAAGTTACTTGTCAGTTGCCACTGCCATGTCGGCCCAACCCTAACCCCCTACGAGCTCCGGAAACCCTACTCACCGGCAGAAACACGACCCGGAGGTCATTTGGCTGCGGTATTCTATAGGGTGGAGTCCTTCCCCGGACGGGCAGCTCGATCGAGCGAAGATTCGCTATGCCCTACCTCTCTAATAACCCAAGACATGCCACGCTGGGCCACACATCGCCATCTAGCCCCAAACTAAGCCTATAGTACTATGGGTACTAGACAACTGATAAACTTATGACGATACTTTTTTTGTATTACACATAGTAAACACCCAGACCAATACAAACAGACATGTTCATGCACACAATGTTTGTACTGTGCGAAGATCGAACCACGACCCTTGGCTGAGAAGCCAGTGGTCACTACCATTTAAGCCTTCGGCCAGTCGACAGATATGATCTTAATGTGTGACTGGCTCGATGGCTCATTTGGTAGTGCCCTCTGAGCCAAGGCTCGTGGGTTCGATTCCCGCACAGTACAAACATTTGTGTCCATGAACATGTCTGTTTGTATTGGTCTGAGTGATTACTAAGTATAATAATATGTATTTATTTACAAACAAAAGTATCGTCAGTAAGTTTATCAGTTGTCTAGTACCCATAGTACAAGCTTCGGCTTAGTTTGGGGCTAGGTGGCGCTGTGTGGCCCAGCGTGGCATGCTTTGGGCTATTTATTTTGGTATTTGCCTAATTAAGCGTTTAACTTTACAGGTCGTTCGGCCAGTGTCTGCGTACCAATGCAATGACTTCATAGCGATTTGCTTTTCAAACCCTTATTCAGATCTGCTCAACATCATCATCATCATGACAACAAACAAACATACAACAACAGATTTGTTCATAAATGTCATTGCATAAATAGCCTTCTTTTATGTTTTTGTTTTTATTAACTTTTCCCTGTATTATTCGTTTTTTTTTTTTGTTTTTTTGTTATGCGAGAGGCGGCAGACGAGCAAGTGTGATGCCTGATGGTAAGCAGTCGACACCGCCCATGGACACCCGCAGCTCTGACCGAGTTTAGGGTCGCTGCCGGCCTTTCAAATATGAATACGCTCGTTTCTGAAGGTCCCAGGTCGTAGCTGTTCGGAAAGACTGCCGCAGGAAGTTGGTTCCACAAAAACCGAGGCGCGAGGCCAAGAAGTTCCTCATAAAACGTACAGTCGAGGATCGCCAGCCCATCGAGATGATGTGGATGGAATTTCAGTCGGTTACGTGTGGGTGCGGTGAAGAAACTCCGCTGCAGGCAGTAAACCAAACAATTCTTCAGAACACTCCCCATGATAGATGCGGTAGAGGAACGCACATGGACGCAACGTCTCTTCGCAATGCCAGTGAGTCGAGTCGACTTGACAGGGTCAGGTCATCGACAATACGAGCAGCTCTACGCTTTTAGCTTTAGCTTTCGTTTTTGTCCTATGGAATATTTAGACGATACGTTTCTAAATTTAAGGGAGCGGCCTATCATCTATTCGCTCCAACCCAACCTCACCTGCCCGTGGTGCAATCCTGCCGAACAACAAACGAGGCGCTGGCGACCGACTGGTGGCGGTATAACCATCACGATTGAAGCGTAGGCTAAATACCAAAGACCGATGACGGGCGGCAGCGTCACCGGAGCGAGGAGCTACGTCCTTTGATCGCCAACTCAGACAGATTTTATTAAAATTCTTGCGATATTAGGTGGCCTTAAACCCATTTTTTTTTTAACATTCATGTTGCATTTCGTTATTGATTGACTGACAATTTTTCATTGTGTAAAAAAAAATGTAAGTTTTTGATTTTATTTTTTAATAAATGCATACTGTCACCTCTTGATACAGCGCAGGGATCGCCGACCCGCCTGCCCACCGTGGCGATTATGGCGAATCCTCAAGGTGTTTGTCCAAAGTGGCGACTGGAAAGGCTTATGTCCAGCTGTGGTCATCGGCCCGTAGTATTTAGCTACGCCTTCCATCATGATCATTATAAAGCCAGCCGATTGGCAGTCAATATAAATCTATTTAGGTATAATGAATCTGTAGAGAGGTCAATTCTGTACATGAAATATATTTTCAAAATAACTATCAGAGGGTGATTAGTGATCGATACCGATGCCAAAAATGCAATCAGTAAAATTTTTGTCTGTCTGTCTGTTCGGAATAAAAACAAAGAAAAATACTCGACGGATTCTTACGAAACTTGGTACAATTAGTCTTCAATTATACATACTTAGTATACTTTTCATTATGATCAGAGCAGTGAAGGGAAGTGTTGGGAAACGGGAGAAATTTTCATCTGTCTGTTTGAATCATCACGCGGAAAATACTGCATGGAATTGAATGCGGTTTTCACCAATCTATTGCTAGAGGTATAACTTAAAATTAGCACCATTTTATGGAAGTCCTTTATTTTAAAAACTCGATATCCGCGCGTGCGACGCGCCGGCACAGCTAGTAGGTAATAAAAGCCTGATTCTAAGTTGATTTGTTTTATTCATTATGTTTTAGATAAATACAGGTGTCTAAAGCTGCAGAAAAATGTTGTCTTGTAAAAATAAAATAGATAGTGTTTTAATTCATCGGGTTGGCTTCACATCTTCTTCGTGTTTCTCTTTAACCTGTAAAATGAAATAGATACTATTAATGGTTACTTATACAAAATTGCGATTCGAATTCGCAACGTAGAAATCGCAATAATACGAATTCATAGTCATCATCAGTCTGCAGAAGTCCACTGCTGGACATATGCCCCTCAATGACAATTATTTAAACCGACTCCGAAAAAGGAGGAGGTTCTTAATTCGTCTGTATGTATAATTTTTTTTTATGTATGTTCACCGATATTTCCGTCAATTATGGATGGATTTCAAAAAATTTTTGTTCGACAGAGGACACTCCCGAGGTGGTACCGAGGTGGCACCGACTCCAAAAATAAGTGATAATGCAATCCTACTCCTACTAATATTATAAATGCGAAAGTTTGTTTGGTTGGATGGATAGATGGATGGATGGATGGATGTTTGTTCCTCTTTCACACATTATTTACTGAACGGATTTTAGTGAAACTTCACAGTAATATAGCCTATAAGTTGGATTAACACTTAGGCTATGATTTATACGAATATTCACGCGGGCAGAGCCGCGGGCAGAGCCGCGCGTAGCAGCTAGTATTTAAATAGTTATAGTTATACATATAACACGTATTAGGACTTAAATTGAAAAAAAAAAATTACTTACTATTTATCGCTTTTTAGTTTTGGTCGTTTGCGTTTTTTGAACGCGGTTTAATTTTTTTTATTACATTAGCATATCAAAATGACTGCATCCTACCTGCTTTTCGACGAATTCCAAAGGGTAGAGTCACTTACCCTTTCATTGCATTCACACCAGGGTACTTCAGTAACTATAACTATCGAATCATCATCATCAGTCTATTGCAGTCCACTGCTGGACATAGGCCTCTCCAGGCGTTCGCTACTTAGGGCAAACATCTGGAGGATATATCCATAATCGCCACGCTGGGCAGGCGGGTTCCAATCGCAGGGCGTAGCTCCTCGCTCAGGTGACACTGCTGCCCGTCATCGGCCTGTGGTATTTAGTTACGCCTTCAATCGTGTGGTTGTACCGCACCAGGTTGCCAGAGCCTCGTCCGTTATTCAGCAGGATGCACCACGGGCAGGTGCGGGGTGGCTTGGAGGGGTCAAGATGATGGGGCACTCTCTTGCATCCCCAATCGATGCCTTTGTCCAGCAGTGGACTGCGAAAGGTTGGACTGAAAGGAAAGATGGTTATAATGATTGACGAATAAACCTTTAATTGTTTATCAAATGTTTCTTACCCTATAAGGGCAGGGGTAAGAGGAGACCTGTTTAAGAAAATAAAATCATTAGTCATTATCACTACATAGTATAAAACAAAATAGCTTTCGTCATGTCTGCCCGTCCCGTATTTCACAGCCAGTTTATTCAAAAACTTTAAGAGCTACATTATTGAAATTTGATAGATGTATTCTGTAAAATAAAATCAGAAAAAAATCCAAAATTTTCGGGGCTCCCCATACATAAACTGCAAACTTATATTTTTTTTCATCTTACCTAATAGGTATACCTATACGTGTGGGATATCTATGGATAGGTATTTAAAATGATGTGGGAGTTGAATGACCTCTGGGTCGTGTTTCTGCCGGTGAGTAGGGTTTCGGAGCTCGTGGGGGGTTAGGGTTGGGCCGGCATGGCGGTGGCAACTGACAGGTAACTGACCAGTTACTTGCCCGGTGTCACAGCGACTTGGGCTTCTCTTGCGCTTTCCATCAGGGGTAGGGAAGCCATTATGTCGAGCTACTATAAAAAAAAAACTTCCAATACCCGCGCGAGTGGGGGGGCGAAGATTTTGTATTCTATATCCGTCATGGTTTTTTGTCTCTTTCTAACTTACCAAGGTCGGGTCAGCCTCGGGTTCTGGTTCAGGGTTCGGTGCGCAGGCCGACAACGCCGATCTGAAAATTTGAAGAAGAAATAGGGATGTAAGGAGCGGCCAATCATCTTTTCGCTCTAAGCAAACCTGACCGTGGTGCATCCTGCCGAATAACAAACGAGGCGCTGGCAACCGACTGGTGCCGTATAAACATCACAATTAATTAAAGGCTTAGCTAAATACCACAGACCGATGACGGGTAGCAGCGTCATCGGGTGCGAGAAGCTACGCCCTGCGATCGCCAACCCGCCTGCCCAGCGTGGCGATTATGGGTATATCCTCCAGATGTTTGCCCTAAGTGGCAAACAACTGGAGAGGCCTATGTCCAGCATTGGACTGCAATAGGCTGATGATGATGATGACGATGATGACAAGATGGATTATAATCTAACGGTATTTATAATTTCACGGTGACATTGTATAAAAATGAATTCCTGTTAATTAGTCCTCGCTAAAACACGAGAACGGCTGAACCCATTTGGCTGATTTTGATCTTCAAATGTTTGTGGAAGTCCAGTCCAAGTCCAAAAGGATTTTTTTTATTGCTATGGGTGGCAGACGAGCAAGCGGCCCATCTGATGTTAAACGGTTACCGCCGCTCATAGACTCTGCAATGCCAGGGCACAGCTTAGCCGCTGCCTACCGCGAGGAAAGAGTTCTCTTTAGACCACGTTTGAAGAAGGACAAGTCGTAGCGATCAGGAAACACCAGACAGGAGTCTGGTAGGAACCAGAGCTTACAGGTAGGTACGCGGAAAGAACGAACGTTTTAAAGGATTTTGGATAACGGGTGGTAAGGTGAATAAGTCTGTCAGGTCAGCTAGTCACATTATAAATTAATATTTAGTTAACAAAAATCTGTGAAAGGGATGTAAGGGAGCGGCCTATCATCTTTTCGATCCAAGCCAACCTCACCTGCCCGTGGTGCATCCTGCCGAATAACAAACGAGGCGCTGGTGACCGACTGGTGGCGGTATAACCATCACAATTGAAGGCGTAGCTAAATACTAAAGGACCGGTGACGGGCAGCAGCGTCACCGGAGCAAGAAGCTACGCCCTGCGATCGCCAACCCGCCTGCCCAGCGTGGCGATTATGGGTATATCCCTCCAGATGTTTGCCCTAAGTGGCAACCAACTGGAGAGGCCTATGTCCAGCAGTGGACTGTAATAGGCTGATGATGATGATAACAAAAATCTCAAATATTAAAAATTCTTACCGCGACCATGATCGCTGCGATGCACAAAATGAGTTTCATTTCGCTGTTTAAGTATTTCAAATCGTTTCAATACACTGAATTCTCAAAAAGGTTTCAGAGTTTATATACAAACAGCTTTGTTTTCAATGTAGGTACTAAATACTTTGTGTAAACAACTAAGATACATCTATACTTATAATAAATCTGTAGATAAGTCAATTCTGTACCTACATGAAACATTTTTTTAATATAACTATCAGGGGGTGATTAGTGATCGAGACTGATGCCAAAAATGCAAACACAAAAATACTTTTCATCACGCTACAATGAATAGGAACAAAGTGACGAGAAGTGTTGGGAAAACGGGAGAAATTTTTATCCTTATGTTTGATCGCGTATCAGGCGAAAACTACGGCGTGGAATTAAATGCGGTTTTCACTAATGTATTGCTAGAGGTCTAACATAAAATTTAGGCACCATTTTATGGAAGTCCGTTATTTTTGAAACCCGATATCCACACGTGCGACGCCGCCGGCACAGCTAGTGAAGAAAGAATGTAGGTACAGACAGTTACATCATTCTGTTTCATTCCAAAATTGTTCAGAAATGTTCACTGATTTGGAGCGAAAAGATGATAGGCCGCTTCCTTACATCCCACAAAGCGATATCGGTCTAAAACAAAATTAACAATACGGGAATAGGCTTGTTCCCTTAAAAAATGTAATTAGTCCGTCTTTTAGATTGTTCAAAAATAAAAGACACGTATTTTTTTATTTGTAAATTAGACTAAAAGTTAAAAAGTTATAGCCCGTTGAAATTACGCGTGACGTCACTCGGTGAGGCATTTATACGGGACGGACTGACGTCAAAGACTGCCAATCCTAACTTTTGATGCCTTGTATCTTTGCTATTTTTATCTGAATGAAGAAAATTTTTGAAATCCATCCATAATTGACGGAGATATCGGTGAACATACATAAAAAAAAAAATATTATACATACAGACGAATTGAGAACCTCCTCCTTTTTTCGAAGTCGGTTAAAAAGAAAAATACGTGTCCAATACATTTTTATGATCTAAAATACGGACTAAATATAATGTAATTATTTTGCCCCCCAAAACATCGCTATTGTATTGTTAAATTTATATTTTGTACAATTTAAAAATACCTATAATATGTAGGCGTAGGTATGTGTCAAACTTTGATTTTGTTTAAAACTTCTTAAGTACAAGTCAAAGGTTATATGCGAAATACAAACGAGAAGAATGTAGAAACAAAGATATTATTGTAGGTATTAAGTATCTTTTCTTACCCATTTTCATAAATATCTACCATTTTGTGATTAAGACGTAAGTCTTTGTAAGATAATTACTTAACTCAAGACATGCCACGCAGAGTCATTTAGTTTCAAACTAAGTCGAAGTTTGTACATGGGTAGGTGCCTAAGTACCCCTGGTAACACGAAATTGCTAAAATGTACCATAATTATCTTCGCCCGAATTGAGCTGCCCGTCCGGGGAAGGACCTCCACCCTATAGGATACCGCAGCCAAATGACCTCCGGGTCGTGTTTCTGCTGGTGAGTAGAGTCTCCGGAGCTCGTGGGGGGTTAGGGTTGGGCCGGCATGGCAGTGGCAACTGACAGGTAACTGACCAGTTACTTGCCAGTTGTCACAGTGACTTGGGCTTCTCTTTCACTTTCAATTTGCATCAGGCGTAGGGAAGCCATTTTGTCGAGCTATTATAAAAAAAAATGTACCATTTTGGTACAAACAGAGGCCCAAAATAAGGTGGCGAACATTAGGAGAGGCCTATGTCCAGCAGTGGACGGACACGGGCTGATGATGATGATGGTACAAAAAGTACGTAACATGTATAGACATGTTTTATTTTCTTTTTTTATTATTATGTCTGCTTTCCTGTTGTCGCATAACACTACATAGTTTAAAACAAAGCTTTTTCTATCCCTATACCCCAAATCCCTACATGCGCTTAAATCATTAAACTATTCAACGTTACCATTTTATGCCCATCTATTACCATTTTATGCCCATCTATTACCATTTTATGCCCATCTATTGTTACCATTTTATGCCCATCTATTGTATCACTATGTATTTTTGCAAATAAACTTTTGTTATTATTATTGTTATCTCCTACACAATGGCGCACACCTATTCCGCGCCGTGGCAGCATCCAGCTGAGGCCGAGCCTATTGGCCTACGCATATAAACTCAATTATCTTAACTAATATTATAAAGCTGAAGAGTTCGTTTGGTTGTTTGAACGCGCTAATCTCAGAAACTACTGGTCCGAATTGAAAAATTCTTTTTGTGTTGAATAGACCATTTATCGAGGAAGGCTTTAGGCTATATAACATCACGTTGCAACTATTAGGAGCGAAGAAAATAAATAATGGAAAATGTAAAAATAAACGGGGAAAAAATAACTATTCCACGCGGACGAAGTCGCGAGCACAGCTAGTTTATAATAATAACTTCTAGAAATAAAAAAAGGATGTTGATTACATATAATTTTAATCAATTTAGAATATAGGTATTTATGACATTTTTAACCAAAGTAGAAGTGTTTCTTGAAACTTTTCCTCGAAAATAAGTGATCGGGAACACAGAAATCCGCTGCAAGTTAAACTGTAAACACAAACATAATTAATTAAGCATAGTAAGTAATCATGAAAAACATTAGAATAGAATAGAATAGATAAATTTTTATTTGGTACATAAAACATATTTGGAAAGTAGGTACAAATAAACACTTAAAAGGAGCAAAAATGTAGGCAAAAAAATTAAAAAAACATTGCATCGAAGCGTTTTCTTAGAATATGTTTAGAAAAAGTACTTACGGCGTGGACGCTGAGGAACTGAAAAAAGAAAATTACTAAGTATTAGGTACATAATTAACGATGGTGGCGCGCACCAAGAGGTTTAGTTCCTCGTTCTTTCCCCGTGCCATTAAATCACGGAATGCCCTTCCAACTCATGTGTTTCCTTCCTCTTACAATCCTGGGTTCTTTAGGCGGGGCGTGAAACGGCATCTCAGTGGGCCTTCAGGGTGAGGGCGACAAGCGCAATGGGTTTGTTCTATTGTGCCTGTCGACCTAACTTTTGGACCTCACGACCGCTTACCATCAAAAAATTTTAAGTTTTTTTTTTTATAGTAGCTCGACATAATGGCTTCCCTACGCCTGATGGAAAGCGAAAGAGAAGCGCAAGTCGCTGTGACAACTGGCAAGTAACTGGTTAGTTACCTGTCAGTTGCCACTGCCATGCCGGCCCAACCCTAACCCCTACGAGCTCCGGAAACCCTACTCACCAGCAGAAACACGACCCGGAGGTCATTTGGCTGCGGTATTCGATAGGGTGGAGGTCCTTCCCCGGACGGGCAGCTCAATTCGAGCGAAGATTCGCTATGAACCTCTCTTATTTTCTATATTCCTATTTAAAAGGCCGGTACGGACCCCAGAACTCGATTTGAGTTGCGGGTGTCCATGGGCGGTGTCGACTGCTTACCATCAGGCATCACATTAGCTCGTCTGCCGCCTCTTGCATTTAAGATAGCTTCTCAGCCGGTGGGTTTACCCACCACGCCACTTGGGGCATACATCTGGAGGATATACCCATAATCGCCACTTGGGGCAGGCGGGTTGGCGATCAGGCAGGGATGTGGCCGTATGCTTCGGCGCTACTCGTATCCCTGCAACTTGCTGCCCACTGGCGACACAGGGGGGTTTAGTGGGTATGCCCTCCCACTTTGGGAGGTGTGAGTCCCACACACCATGCCGCCTCCCCCCGGAGGCGGCATGAAGGTGCCTAATGCATTCCCCTCTAGAAAAAAAAAGGCGGGTTGGGTAACGCAGGGCGTAGATTCTCGCTCCGATGACGCTGCTGCCCGTCACCGGCCTGTGGTATTTATCTACGAGTAGCTATAATAATTTCTTTGAAAATGGCACTCACCACGTTTCGGAGCTGTAATTAAAACAAAATAACAATTAAAACAGAACACAATTACATAAATAATTTGTCATCAGAGTACAACAATTCGTATTAAAGTAGGACATGGGTATAAAAAATAAGTACTTATTATAAAGCGGGTACTATAGTCAAAATAAGTATTGCGTGTTTATTTATTTCAAAATTTAATAGGCGTGATTGGTCAAAAGGTAATTAGTCCGTCTTTTAGCTTATTCAAAAACAAAAGACACTTATTTTTTATTTGTAAATTAGACTAAAAATTACAAAGTTGTAGCCCGTTGAAATTACGCGTGACGTCACTCGGTGAGGCATTTTTACGGGACGGCGTGACGTCATAGACTCCCTTTCCTAACTTTTGATGCCTTGTATCTTTGCTATTTTTTATTTGAATAAAAAAAAGGAAAATTACGTGTCCAATACATTTTTATGATCTAAAATACGGACTAAATATAATGTCATATATTTTGACCTCCAAAAACATCCATATTGAACCACATATTGAACTTACCGTCGATTATAAACGGGTCGGGTGTACAGACGACGACCCCGATCTGTAAAATTTAAAAACACATTATATAAGCTTACATACAATATATCTTCTACAGTGCCAACACTATTCATCATCATCATATCAGCATATTATCGTCACCACGTCGAGCGAGGCACTCAACGTGATTCATCCGTGCACGACCACCGAAGTCTCCCGACCTCGCACGAGTTATCCCGATGTACACACTGCGTGATTAGACAAGCGCCTGAACGTCCAAAGAGCAACAATTTTCACCGCTTACTTATTGCTATTATTATTCATCTGGCACTTACCCACTACCTGCCTGTATTGCTTAGAGTGACTATTACCGCACTCCCCATCCTAACCAAAGCTAACAAACGCTAAAACCTTAACGCTTATACTACACAATGTTGCGTTCACCGGCCAAATCACAGGAAACCCTATACGGTTCTGCTCCTAACCTACTAAATGTGGATCCCGGTAGCCCAAAGGAAAGCAATATTACAACCAGATCAAATAAAAGACGACGTTGTGAATGTTCAACTACGGGCGAATCTAAGCTAGACTTATTCATAAGTTCCATTACTGAGTGGAGACATGAGACCGACGCCAAGTTGTCGAACATACAGTCTTGTATGTACGAAATTAAAAAGCAAAACACTGAGTTATTAACTTCCAACGCTGAAATTGAAAGATCAATTGAGTTCCTGTCGCAAAAATATGATGAAATGACCATCAAATTTAACGGTTTACAAGATCAAAACAAAACCTATGATGCGCGCTTATCCAAGATGGAGGAAAATATTGAAGAGGCCGACAGGAACTCCCGTTCTAATACACTTGAAATCAGAAACCTTTGTCTGAACCACCGGATCAGTCTGGATGACCTGATTACTATTGCGCTGCGTACCTTTAAAGAGCTTTCCGTTGACGTTCTGCATTCAGATATCTACGATATACGATTGTTACCGACAAAATCGGAAAACAAAACAATTTTGGTCACCCTTAGTTCTGTTATTCTGAAAAATGGCATTATAAAAGCTTTCCGAGAGTATAACAAAAGACACCCGAATAGCAGGTTGAATACCTCGATCCTAGGAAAGGAATCTCCCCTCCGCACTATCTACATAGCGGAGAACCTTACTCCACTGGCTCGAAAGCTATTCCATGCAAGTCGTGAATTTGCCAAACAAGAATCATTCAAGCATTGTTGGACATCTCACGGCAAAGTTCTCCTGCGAAAGGAGGATAACGGCAAGCCAGTGGTCATCACCTCTGAATCCCAATTGCAGAATCTCAAGACAAAAAACTAATATATTATTATAATCTTTTAGTTGATCATATACGTAGATTTAAGCATAACAAAGATTTATATATATTTCTATTTTACTTTTACTTTTATATTGGTTGTATAATGTCTGTTGTACACTTCTCACTAGAAAATGGAATAAACCTTAAACATATCAAGTCAAATATTCACCTTAAGTTAGTCGTATCTTGTTATGTAGTATTTTGTCACCGCGAATCCAAATCAATATTATTACGCCTGAATCCTACCCACACTATATCGTACATTGCGTCATACCAAAACGTGAACAATACAACTTTCCTTAATATTGTGTCCCTTAGATACACTCTAACTTATTCTTTGACAATTACGGCTCAGTATTTAAGTTGTGTTATATACTTTAATCACTCGTACCTATTTTTATATTACTTGTTAAAATACAAAAGTCAACTCTATCTAATATTTTCAGTCAATCTTTCTATAAATGAACCTGTGGTGTCTTTTTATAACCGGTCCTGTAAATCATAACATATTTGACAACATCGACGACGTCTCGTTATGTACTTCTCAGACATGTTTACCCTCTGAAGTAAGCTCACTTTTGCCTCGCGCAAGAAAATCTCTTAACTTACTTACACAAAATATACGAAGTATCTCGGCAAATATGTCTAATTTCGACACGCTACTATGCAGCCTGAATATTGATATGGACATTTTAATACTCACCGAGTGTTGGCTAAAATCTGACCCCCCAATTCCAGCCTTACTTGACTTCACCTCTTATTCCTCGTCCAAACCCGTCAATCAAAATGATGGTGTTGTAGCCTACTGCCGCAACACGATCATGGGACTCACGGTCTCCGAGCCGGGTATTCAAGAATCTAGCTGCCTTCTCATTAAAATAGGAAATGAGACAGCAATCCTCGCCATCTATCGACCATGTGCTTTTAGCAATACCCATAATTTCATTGTTTCATTGAACGCGACTTTAGAGACTTTACGGAGCTTCAAAACTATTATTATTATGGGAGATATAAACATCGACATATCTCCTGATGTTCTGCAAAAAGAAGCCGAAGAGTATCTAAATACACTTGCCTATCACGGGCTACTCCCGGGCCACACATTAGCCACACGCAGCAATACCTGCCTAGATCATGTCATATTAAAAACTCCCTATTCTGCATCTAGCCTTGTCATTAATTCAAGTGTTACGGATCATGATTCAGTACTCCTGACCACCTATATGCCAACTAAAACCACATCACCTCCCTGTTTCTCAAGCAAAATTAACTATCCTGACCTATCAATAGCCCTCAATGACACTAATTTCTCTTCTGTACTCAACTGTAGTGATCCGGACTCTGCAACTAATCTTTTTATCGATATATTACAAACAAATATCTCCCAACATACCAAACAAACACCAATTCCGCGACGTTCGCGTATAATTAAACCCTGGATAACGCCCGGATTGTTGAGGTGCATCAGAAACAGGGACAATATGCACAAACAACTGAAGCTGACCCCTAATAACGAAATTCTCAAATGTACCTTCACGAGATATAGGAACTTTTGTAACACTCTACTAAGGCGAATCAAAAGAGAATATGACGCTGACCTTATCAGCAAAGCGGGATCAAATAATAAGCATCTTTGGAAAGCCATTAAAAAGGTAACTAACTTACAAAAATCTCGCTCCACTTCAGGACCACTCTTGCACAGTAAGCCCTCCGCTAAAGAGTCAGCTGATCACGTTAACCAATTCTTTGTAGACATCGGCAAAACTCTCGCAGAAAGTAACCTAAATCGGAACCACATTACTTCCCCGCTATGTCCCGCACATTCTCCCATAGGTGACTCTTTTGTTTTACTGGAAACCTCTGACTCTGAAATTAAGCAAATCATTATTTCGTTGAAGCAGAGCTGCGCAGTAGGATGGGATAAAATCTCAACCTCTTTCCTCAAGCGATACAGTCATCTTCTTGCCTCTCCTATTGCTCATATTTGCAATTTATCGATGCGAACGGGAATCTTTCCAACGGCTTTTAAAAAAGCACTCGTACTTCCTATTTATAAATCCGGCGACCGGGACCGTGCAAATAGCTATCGTCCAATCTCTATTCTACCGTCTTTATCCAAGATCTTGGAAAAGATTATAAATGGACAGCTAATGAACTACCTCGAAAAAATGTCTTTGCTGTCTCCAATGCAATATGGCTTCAGGGTCGGAAGATCGGCAGCTGACGCTGTACACGAACTGACAGATCATGTTGTGAAACACCTGGATAGGGGACAGAAATGTGTGGCTATTTTCCTCGATTTGGCGAAAGCCTTCGATACGGTCTCTACCCCTCTCCTCATCAGAAAGTTGGAGACGCTGGGGGTTAGAGGTACCCAGCTCTCACTGTTCCGCAGCTATCTAACTGGTCGAAAACAAAGTGTTATGCTAGAGAATGGTGTCACCAGTTCTGAGCTGCCGATAGAATACGGAGTTCCACAGGGCAGTATTCTGGGCCCCTCTCTGTTCTTAGTCTTTATCAACTCCCTTTGTTCCCTAGAAATCCCTAACTGTAAAATAATCTCGTACGCTGATGACACTGCCCTGGTGTTTACTGCAAGCTCCTGGGAAAGTGCATTCTGCTTTGGTCAGAACGGATTTGATACGGTATGCTCATGGCTTCGAAGTAATCTCCTGAGTCTCAATGTGGATAAAACTCAATACATTACCTTTTCGATTAAACAGATACCCCATAATGTCTTACGATCCCTTTCAATTATTGCACACAATCAGTCATGCAGCAAATCATCCACTTCTGGTTGCGACTGCCCTCTCCTTTCCAAGTCCGAATCTATAAAATATCTGGGAGTAACATTGGATAGCCAGCTCACTTTCCAGATCCACCTTTCCCTTACCGCTAAAAGAATCCGTAAACTCATATTTGTGTTCAAAACCCTACGTCATGTAGCTTCCCCCACCATAGTTAAATCCGTGTATTTGGCTCTATGCCAATCTTTGTTGGTGTATTGTGTGACTTCGTGGGGAGGAGCTTCCAAGACTCACATGTTGGCTCTCGAACGAGCTCAAAGAGCGCTACTGAAGGTTTGCACCTTTAAGCCCATTCTCTATCCCACTGAAGACCTGTATCAATACTGTGACATACTCTCGGTTAGGCAACTCTTCGTCTTACATACCGTTCTTAAACAGCACCAAAATACCGAACCGACCCCTACCAACACTTCCTCCAGACGGAACCGCCTTGTAGCTAAAAGTTTAAGTTTCAGGACATTCTATAGTAACCGCTTCTTCTGTTATCTGGGCCCCTACTTATATAACCAACTGCAACAAACATTAAATGTTTTACCTCTAAATAGATACGAGTGTAAAACCACTGTCGCGAATTACCTACAATCTTTAAACTATGAACAAACCGAACTACTTTTGACGCACCTAAGGTAATATTTTTCCGACTAATATTACATCGATAAGATTAATAAGACGCTTATTTTAACTACCTGTATGATATATTATGTAACACGTTAATACAGTATTATTGTATAATGTATTAAACTGGACGCCTCATCGGACGCTCCCGTACGCATGCTCTTGTACTTAGTTTGAGTGTCCAGAATAAACTCGTGCTTGTGTCCGGTGAGATGTTTAATTATTCCCACCTCGATAATTTTGGGTACTAAATGACAACCATTTTCTTTGTTTTGTTTTAATCCTTTATGTAAGTTTGCAATACATACTAATTTGTAATTCCCTCGTCGTGAATGGGGGGACCGGTGTCCTGAGACACAAGCTTTGCTTAGTTCAGGCACCGACCTCTCACAATTCACTCAGAATCACTGTTGTTAATATTTTTAGATGGTACTGGATGTAAACTTATATTTACTACTTAATTTTATATTTTGGCCTTAGTCTTAATTATGTTAAATAATTATTTCCAGGGGGAAGCAGGTGGCCGGCATCCCAATCATTAAATCAAAAATGCAAACGTGCATGCCCTCACCTGGCTCCCACTACTTTATTTCATTTAAACCTAATGTACTCGTTGTAAGTGTACCTATCTGTATTTGTGAGAGAAAATAAATAAATTATTATTATTATTATTATTATTATATTGCAGTCCACTGCTGGACATGGACCTCTCCAGCTGTTCGCCACTTAGGGCAAACATCTGGAGGATATACCCATTATCGCCACGCTGGGCAGGCGGGTTGGCGATCGCAGGGCGTGGATTCTCGCTCCGATGACGCTGCTACCCGTCATCGGTCTGTAGTATTTAGCTGCGCCTTCAATTGTGACGGTTATACCGCCACCAGTCGGTTGCCAGCGCCTCGTTTGTTATTCGGTAGGATGCACCACGGGCAGGTGAGGTTAGCTTGAAGGGAAAAGATGATAGGTGGCTCCCTTACAACCCCGATTATGGATACAGCTTCTCAGATGTTTGCCCTAAGTGGCGAACAGCTGGAGTGGCCTATGTCCAGCAGTGGACTTACCGCGAGGATAATGGCTGCGAGACACAGAAGGAACTTCATGTTGCTTGTTAAAAAACTTCTACAAACACTGATTATAGGATTAATGCATTCTGCTTATATATGAATCCCATGGAAAAAATACGATGATAATTAAATGCAGTGTCGGTATGAATATTTTAATAATTTTTAGTTATTTTTGGCATTTTGAGGTAGTCCTTGTCAACTTTATGAAAGTCATTGGTTCATGTAGCAGCTAACGAGCTTAATCATCGATTAAAATGAAAGTCAAAAGTTCCTCTATCTGAAGGATGACTGGAAGAGATCGCTTACTAGTGATAAGACCGCCTAAATTGTACTACTTGTTGTCTGTAATACTTTGTCTATAAATGTTTGTTTTTTGTGCAATAAAGAATATCTATCTAACTATCTATTTTATTGCTAGGAATTGATATGGGTAGGATTTGATAGGAATGAGAGTTATGAGGGACAAGCTGTGACGGCGGCGTCGCACGCGTTGATATCGGGTTTCAAAAGTAACGGACTTCCATAAAATGGTGCCTAAATCTTAAGTTTGACATCTAGCAATACATTGGTGAAAACCACATTAAATTCCAGGCAGTAGTCTTAGATAGTAGAGAAGCCATTATGTCGAGCTACTATAAAAAAAACATGCCACGCCGGGCCACACAGTCGAAAAAAAGAATTAGACCTTTATTAGAACAGCCGATGGAGATGTTTAGCTGCGACATATCAAGAGGTGACAGTGGACATATATTTGAAAAATAAAAATTAAATTTAAATATTTTTTTACACAATGAACAAATAACAAATCGCCAATCAATCAATAACATACCTATATTTAAACGCAAAAACATGACATTTAAAAAAAAAGATATTTTGGCGTTTAAAGCCACCTAATATAGCAAGAATTTTAATAAAACCTGTCTGAATTGGGATGTAAGGGAGCGACCTATCACCTTTTCGCTCCAAGCCATCCTCACCTGCCCGTGGTGCATCCTGCCGAACAACAAACGAGGCTCTGGCAAACCGACTGGTGGCGGTAAAACCATCACGATAGAAGGCGTAGCTAAATACCACAGGCCGATGACGGGCAGCAGCGTCACCGGAGCAAGAAGCTACGCCCTGCGATCGCCAATCCGCTTGCCCAGCGTAGCGATTATGGGTGTATCCTCCAGAAGTTTGCCCTAGGTAGCGAACAACTGGAGAGGCCTATGTCCAGCGTGGACTGCAATAGGCTGATGATGATGATGAATTGGCGATCAAAGGGTGTAGCTTCTTACTCCGGTGACGCTGCTGCCCGTTACCGGCCTGTGGTATTTAGCTACGCCTTCAATCGTGATGGTTATACCGCCACCAGTCGGTTGCCAGCGCTTCGTCTGTTATTCAGCAGGATCCACACTCTTACAACCTACTTGTCAGTCTTTCCATCAGTCGTTAGGAAGCCATTATTGTACTACTAGAACAAAAAATCTCCATAAATATATATTACGTCAATCTAAGCATTTCAAGCCTCTGTAATTTCTTGGAACCATTTTTTCATACAACTTGAATTTAATTAATGTCATGTAATTGGTATATAAGCCGAGTGCTCCTCACTTAGATCATTGTTTGAAGACATTCTCTCACAAACAGCAACATGAAACTCCTTCTGTGTCTCGCAGCCATCCTCGTCGCGGTAAGTTCCTCTCAGGATTTATTTCCTCCTAAAACTGCTTTATAGAACTATTCCTTTCTGTTTGTGTAAAAATTATTTTCGATACAAAGCGACCTCATTTGCTCCTGGTGCATCCTGCCGAATAACAAAAGAGGCGCTGGCAACCGACTGGTGGCGGTGTAACTATCACAATCGACTAAATACCACAGGCCGATGACGGGCAGCAGCGTCACCGGAGCAAGAAGCTACGCCCTGCAATCGACAACCCGCCTGCCCAGAGTGGCGATTATGGGTATATCCTCCAGATGTTTGCCCTAAGTGGTGCACAACTGGAGAGGCCTATGTCCAGCAGTGGACTGCAATAGGCTGATGATGATGATGTTCATGAAAACAAATGTTTGTACTGTGCGGGAATCGGACCCACGAGCCTTGGTTCAGAAGGCAGAGTTCACTACCAAATGAGCCTTCGAGCTCGCAATAAAAATATTAGAGATGTGCCGATTATGACTTTCGCCGACTAGCCGATTAGTCGGTTGTAATAAGACCGACTAGTCGGCTAAGCCGATTACAGTTTCGGTGGTTTCCGTAACGCTTCGTTTACGGCTGATTCGCGCGCAATCGCATACGCCGCGCCTGCGAGGGTGTCGGAACATGTTTTGTATACTTCGCATTGTTCCTTCATTTTTGTTTAAGTGTAAACAATATTTTTTGTGCATAATTAAAGATAATACTGTTATTATTCATTGAAGTGAACAAGTAGAATTAAAAAAAAATTTTTTTTTTTATTTCGTGTAGTTCCCCCGCATGCATATTATTGAGAAATTCATACAACGTAAGAAGCCGGATAGTCTGCGCTCTTTGCCGATTAGTCGCCGACTAATCGGCGACTACAATAGTGGCCGAATAGTCGCCTTTACCGACTAGTCGCCGACTAGTCGGGACATCTATAAAAAATATGTTTCTTTTTACAGATCGGCGGTGTATTCTGTTCACCTGATCCTTCTGTTATCAGAGGTAAGTTGTTTTTTTTCATAGAATACTTAGAATAGATTTTATTTGCAAGAAAAGTGGTACATAAGATCTTAAAGTGTTATCAATAGGGGCAGCGCAGACGGCACACTTTTTGTGTGATAGAGTCTGCGTCTGAGACATTTAAAAAGAGCGCCTAGGTCTGCCGACAGAATGATCGAAGATGAGCGTCGTGTGCGTTGAGCCTGTGAAATATCCGCGACAGATTTTTGCGCGTCGTGTGCGTTACTTAATTGCAAAAAAGTGCGTCACGGATAGTCTGTCGTCTGCGCTGCCCCATATTCTCACTTGTCACCAAAACCATGGCATACAAATAGGATGCAAATAATTAAGTCAATAGAGTCATTACTACAGTCAGAAACAATTTAACACAAAACATAATATACATTGGTCCAATCCAAATAAAGAATCAGTAATTTAACATAATGGCTTCTCTACGCCTGATTGAAAGCGAAAGAGAAGCTCAAGTCGCTGTGACAACGGGCAAGTAACTGGTCAGTTACCTGTCAGTTGCCACCGCCATGCCGGCCCAACCCTAACCCCCCACAAGCTGAAATACGACCCGGAGGTGGAGCTACGCCCTGCGACCGCCAACCCGCCTGCCCAGCGTGGCGATTATGAGTAGGTATATCCTCCAGATGTTTGCCTCAAGTGGCGAATAACTAAGGAGGCTTTTGTCCAGCAGTGGAATGCAATAGGCTTATGACAATGATGATGAAATCAATCTTATTTTCTAGTAACACAGAATAAAGTCAAATAAAATCTTCGCTTCATGATGATCGACGTGCCCAAGTCGCTGTGGAAACGGACATGTAATTAAGAAATACATAATGAATTACCCTTTTTTGAGTCAGGCTTATAAATTAATATAAAATGGTAACGGTAAGTTGCTAGCCTCAGTGCATTGAAGCGAAATTAATTAATTTTAATTAATTTACAGCCCCTACACGTATGCCTGGTGAGTATCCATAACATATAATACACTATATATTATATTCTATATCTATACTTATAATAAATCTGTAGAGAGGTCAATTCTGTAAATAAAATAATTTTTCAAAATAACTATCAGGGGGTGATTAGAGATCGATACTAATACCAAAAATGCAATCAGTAAAGTTTTTGTCTGTCTGTCTGTATGTTCGTTATAGAAATAAAAACTACTGAACGGATTTTAACGAAACTTGGTATAATTTTCAATACTTCTGGGCAGGTTATAGTATACTTTTCATCATACTACAATTAAAAGCAGCAGAGCAGTGTTGGGAATACGGGAGAAATTTTTATCTGTATGTTTGATCGAGCATCACGTGAAAACTACTGCATGGAATTAAATGTGATTTTCACCAATGTATTGCTAGAGGTCTAACTTAAAATGTAGGTACCAATTTATGGAAGTCCGTTATTTTTGAAACCCGATATCCACGCGTGCGACGCCGCCGGCACAGCTAGTAACAATTCAACATCCTCTTAGCGTTGTCCCGGTTTGTGCCTCTAGGCCCAGGTCATCCTAGATTTAGCGAGTCTGGTTATTACATTGAAGCGACTGCCATCTGACCTTCGTAACCCTCAGAAAGGGGAACCAGACAAATTTGGATCATGGTTACACATTCAGAATTAAACTGGATGTGCAGGTTTCCTCACGATGTTTTCCTTCACCGCTAAGCTAGTGGTATAATTCCGCACATAGATTTTTGCAAATCCAGAGGTGCGTACCCCGCGCGGATTCGTACCGACGACCTCACGTGTGTGAAGCGACGATCTTACCACTAGGCTACCATGGCTCAACTAGCTAGTAACAATTTATGTTACAATAAACTAATTAAAGTTATGTTTTCATTTATAGGTATAAAGCGCCAGCAATGTAAGTAACAAAGCTATATAAATATTTTTGTCTGTCTGCTACACTACTGGGATGGTAGGGAGCCACCACCTTTAGTGGCGGTATAACCATCACGATTGAAGGCGCAGCTAAATACCACAGACCGATGACGGGCAGCAGCGTCACCGGAGCGAGGAGCTACGCCCTGCGATCGCCAACCCGCCTGCCCAGCGTGGCGATTATGGGTAAAGCCCTGTGATGTTTGCCCAAAGTGGCGAACAATTGGATAAGTCTATGTCCAGCAGTGGACTGCGGTATACAGACAAACACAAATGTTTATCCCACTTATGTTGGGCACGAGATAAATTAGAGCGAAAATGACTTTCCATTTTTTTATAGTAGCTCGGCATAATGGCTTCCCTTCGCCTGGCGGAAAGTGAAAGAGAAGCCCAAGTCGCTGTGACAACGGCCAAGTTACTGGTCAGTTACCTGTCAGTTGCCACCGCCACGAGCTCCGGAAACCCTACTCACCGACAGGAACACGACCCGGAGGTCATTTGGCTGCGGTATTCTTTAGGGTGGAGGTCCTTCCCCGGACGGGCGGCTCAATTCGAGCGAAGATTCGCCCAACCACACTTATCCATTAGGCTATCAAGGTCGTATATATTATGCTAAATTATTATTTTTTTTTCAGTGTAAGGCGATTTCACTGTAACAAATGGCTTCTACTCTCCGGTCACATTTCTGCAAAAAGTATTTTCACCACATTTGTTTTTCTGATGCCTATATAGTAACAAGTTAATGTAAATAATTAATATCATGTCGTAAATACTGAATAAAGTTCTTTTATCAATATTATCCCATTTTTATTTATTTTCTTACAAACACACACACACACATAAACACTCCACGTGTTAATCCAGAGTCGCGAACAACTGTATTTAAGTGATGTAAGCGAGCCTCCTATCTTTTCGCCCCAAGCCAACCTCACCTGCCCGTGGTGCATCCTGCCGAATAACAAAAAACCGGCCAAGTGCGAGTCGGACTCGCGCACGTAGGGTTCCGTACCACTGATTGAATGAAAAAATTAGGTAATTTGATTTATGACGTTTAAAAAAAAACTACTGTCTAGATTTCATTCAAACCAAATTTCGTTAGTAGTTTTTATAGTAATACACATCATATATTTTTTTCAGTTTTATCATGCCCATATTTTAGAAGTTACGGGGGGGGGGACACACATTTTACCACTTTGGAAGAGTCTCTCGCGCAAACTATTCAGTTTAGAAAAAAAATTTGTTAAAAACCTCAACATCATTTTCAAATACCTATTCATAAATACCCCACACGTAGAGGTTTGATGAAAAAAAAATTTTTGAGTTTCAGTTCTATGTATGGGGAACCCCAAAAATGTTGGATTTTTTTCTGATTTTATTTTCACGTCTTAAAGCGGTTTACAGAATACATCTACATACCAAATTTCAATAATGTAGCTCTTATAGTTTCGGAATAAACTGGCTGTGACATACGGACGGACAGACAGACAGACAGACAGACAGACATGACGAATCTATAAGGGTCCCGTTTTTGCCATTTTGGCTACGGAACCCTAAAAAGGCTCTGGCAACCGACTGGTGGCGGAATAACTGTTAATAATGAAGGCGTAGCTAAATACTACAGACCGGTGACGGGCAGCAGCGTCACCGGAGCGAGGAGCTACGTCCTGCGATCGCCAACCCATCTGCCCAGCGTGGCGATTATGGGTGTATCCTACAGATGTTTGCCTTAAGTCGCGAACAACTGGAGAGGCCTATGTCCAGCATTGGACTGTAATAGGCTGATGATGATGCGAACAAATGCAGATCCTATCTTGTCTGGTACCGACTATGTCCTTAGGTTACAAATATGCCTATCTTTTCTGCATTCACAATGACAATGACGTCAATTGGCTACAGTGGTTGCATGAAAAACTTAATTATTTTCCAACTTTGTCAAAATATTTCTAATGTAGGCATACATATTTGACAGGATGCTCCAATGTCGCAGTTAGTTTTCTATCTTATCCTATCCTACTAATATTATAAACGCGAAAGTTTGTTTGGATAGATGGATGGATAGATGGATGGATAGATGGATGGATAGATGGATGGATAGATGGATGGATAGATGGATGGATAGATGGATGGATAGATGGATGGATAGATGGATGGATAGATGGATGGATAGATGGATGGATAGATGGATGGATAGATGGATGGATAGATGGATGGATAGATGGATGGATAGATGGATGGATAGATGGATGGATAGATGGATGGATAGATGGATGGATAGATGGATGGATAGATGGATGGATAGATGGATGGATAGATGGATGGATAGATGGATGGATAGATGGATGGATAGATGGATGGATAGATGGATGGATAGATGGATGGATAGATGGATGGATAGATGGATGGATGTTTGTTCCACTTTCACGCAAAAACTACTGAACGGAATTTAATGAAACTTTACAGGAATATAGTTTGTACATCAGATGAACACATAGGCTATGTTTTATACGAATATTCACGCGGGCAGAGCCGCGGGCAGCAGCTAGTTACTACTATTTCTCGGTAAAGACAATATGTATACCTACTTATAATAAATCTATAGACAAGTCAATTTTGTATGTGAAATATATTTTGAAAACTAGCTGCGCCAGCGGCGTCGCACGCGTGTATATCGGGTTTCAAGAATAACGACTTCCATAAAATGGTACCTAAATTTTTAAGTTACACCTCTGGCAATGCATTAGCGTAAAGCGCATTCAATTCCATGCAGTAGTTTTTGCGTGATGCGTGTTCAAACATACCTGATGGAAATTTCTCCCGTTTTCCCAACATTTCCCTTCATTGCTCTGCTCTTATTGATTGTAGCTCTAGTTGATAAAAAGTATACTATGACCTGTCCAGGAGTATGAAGAATAATTGTACCAAATTTCGTTTAAATCCGTTGGGTAGTTTTTGTTTCTATAGCGAACATACAGACAGACAGACAAAAATTTTACTGATTGCATTTTTGGAATCAGTCATATCAATCATATCACCGTTATAGAAACAAAAACTATTTTATGAAACTTGGTACAATTATATTTCATACTCCTTGGCAGGTTATAATAGGTTTTATCATGCTGCAATCAATAGGAGCAGAGCAGTGAAGGAAAATGTTGGGAAAACGGGATTTTTTTATCTAAGTTTGTATGCGCATCACACGAATAAAAATGTTTGTACTGTGTGGGGATCGAACCCACAACCCTTGGCTCAGAAGTCAGAGCTCACTACCTAATTAGCCATCGAGTCTGTCCGTCGAGATCCCCGCACAGTACGAACACTTGTGAGCCTGAAGTCCTGAACATATCAGTTTGTATTGGACTGGATGTTTAATTTTTTTTTATAGTAGCTCGACATAATGGCTTCCATACGCCTGATGGAAAGCGAAAGAGAAGCCCAAGTCGCTGTGACAACTGGCAAGTAACTGGTCAGTTACCTGTCAGTTGCCACTGCCATGCCGGCTCAACCCTAACCCCCCCCACGAGCTCCGGAAACCCTACTCACCGGCAGAAACACGACCCGGAGGTCATTTGGCTGTCCATCAGTTGTCTGCCCTCCTACAATGCATCGTATGCCCTCTGAGCCTCTCCTTCGTACCGCGAGTGGTAAGCGCCGGGGCGCGAACCATTCAATAGGGCGTGCGACGGTGTGGTGGGTGCAGCCACACCGTTGCACGAGGTCCATTCTAAGAGCAATCCATCGCTTCCTGGAAGCAGGAAATAGAGGTATTTGCCCTCCCCGGACCTGAGGCCCTATTACAGAAAACGAAAACGATCGTTCGTTGAACGGATCGCGTATTTGTGCCCCATAAATCCCTCTCATTTGTCCCTCCCGTGTTCTCCTATCAATTAAATTGTTGAAAATCGACGTTGACGAATTTTAGTTCGTATATTCGAACACGGGAGGGACAAATCTAAGGGGCAAAAATATAGGGGCCCCCTGGACTGCCGGCCGCTTGTTATCTGCGACTGGCCAGGGCAGGCAAGGATGCGGCCGTAGGATTCGGCGCTACCAGATGACTGGCT
>CM062106.1:6677427-6717120 GCA_031163375.1 Conogethes punctiferalis | reverse complement strand
CTTCATTAGGGATTTTATCCCTCAGAGAAATTCCAAGCATAGCTCTCTCCATAGCTCACTGAGCCACTTTAAGCTTATGGACCAGCCCTACCTTCAGTGTCCATTTTCACCGGTTTGATTATTAGATAAATTCTATGTCTCCATCGAGACTTGGCTGGTTTTTACTGAATGTTTTTGGTGGGATTAAAACAGATCATCAAATACTTCAGACCTTCGATTTTTTTGACATCAAATGAAGCGGCCCGCCATGTTGAATATTTTTTTAAAGGCGGTACCTATATGTCGATCTCCAGTACCTACCTAGGTTGCCTGGGCTCCTGGGGTCACCAGGTGACCCTGATTATCTACGATTTTCCTACTTTTTAACCGACTTCAAAAAAGGAGGAGGTTCTCAATTCATCTGTATGTATAATATTTTTTTTTATGTATGTTCACCGATATTTTCGTCAATTATGGATGGATTTCAAATTTTTTTTTTTATAATTTTCTCTTTATGCGGCCATTAAACCCTAACTCTTTCTGAGTTTATAGGGAGTACTAGTTCTATTTTGATGATCATGAGCGAATGAATCAGTGAGTGAGTGTCGAAAATGTGAAACTTTGCTTACGCTTAACTCCGGAACTATACCTATGACCTACAGACTTGAAATTTTGGATTATAAGTATGTGATTATAGCTTACTGAATGAAGAAAGGAATTTCAGCGTTCTGGTCTCATCCAGAGGTTCTCAAATAGGGGCCTGAAAATGCGGCGAAATGGTTCCGGTAAAGGATGGTACAGCAGTGTTTGCTTCGCGCTCGACTTGGCGGGGGCACGACTGCGGCTCCTAACCCGCCTGCCAAGCGTGGCTAAGGCAAGTCTCCCCATATAACAGTTGGCGGAGCCCTATGTCTAGCAGTGGACGTTGGCAGGCTGAGGATGATTAGATAGATAGATAGATATTCTTTATTGCGCACCATACAATTGACTTAAATCTAGGTATAACAGACACTCGTTGCACAATTTAGGCGGATTACTGTTTCTATTATGAATAGTTACAAATGTATGTTTACACTCTTTAGTTTTATTTAACAGCTAGCTGTGCCCCTGCGGCTTCGCCCGCGTTTAACCCCTATTTTACCCCTTTAGAGGGTGAATTTCGAAAAATCCCTTCTTAGCGGGCAGGCGCCCGTTATAAATGTAACTTTGTCTCTCCTGTGAAATGATGAAAATGCATATTCGCGGTGTTGTAATATACCTAAGTGACGTCTGCTCTCTACATAAAAAAGTTAATTTACGTCGTGTAGGTAAGTGTAAGCGGGCTGCTAGTTCTTCATACTTCTGGGCAGGTTATAGTATACTTTTCATCACGCTACGATCAATAGGAGCAGAGCAGTGAAGGGAAATGTTGGGAAAACGGGAGAATTTTTTATCTGTATCTGTATGTTTGAACGCGCGTCACGCAAAAACTACTGCATGGAATTGAATGCGGTTTTCACCAATGTATTGCTAGAGGTCTACTTAAAATTTAGGCATAATTTTATGGAAGTCCGTTATTTTTGAAACCAGATATCCACGCGTGCGACGCCGCCGGCACAGCTAGTTTTGAATATAAGGTATTAAATAGTTTAGGGTGCGAAAACAAGTGAGCAGGTACAGACTTATATTGCAAAACAAAAACAAATTTAACACATTCCACATAATGAGAACTTTAGTTGTTTGTTAGCAAAATATGTCAATCAAAAAGTTACTTACCAAAGTCAAATATTAACAAAATTTTTAACAATTTTAATTTCGTTCTAATTAACATAAAGTGCACTGATCCTATATAAGTCGCCTCCAGGCCTTGTACACCATTGTTTGAAGATATCTTCCATCGCAGCATCATGAAGTTTGTTATATGTCTCGCCCTGCTCGTTGCCGTGGTAACTACTTAATATATTCATATCATCATCTGCCTATTGCAGTCCACTGCTAGACATAGGTCTCTCCAGTTCTCCGCCACTTAGGGCAAACATCTGGAGGATATACCCATAATCAACACGCTGGGTACGCGGGTCGGCGATCGCGGGGCGTAGCTCCTCGTTCCAGTGACGCTGCTGCCCGTCATCGGCCTGTGGTATGTAGCTACGCCTTCAATAGTGATGGTTAGACGTCAGCCTATCGCAGTCCACTGCTGGACATAGGCCTCTCCTGTTGTTCAACACTTTGGACAACTGCCTGGAGGATTTACCCATAATCGCCACGCTAGTAGGCGGGTTGGCGATCGCAGGGCGTAGCTCCTCGCTCCAGTGACGCTGCTGCCCGCCATCGGCCTGTGGTATGTAGCTACGCCTTCAATAGTGATGGTTATACCGCCACCAGTCGGTTGCCAGCGCCTCGTCCGTTATTCAGTGGAGATAAGTGTCGCTAAATGTCGCTACACAATCTTTGTGGTATAAAAAGACGAGTTCTAGAGTGGAGAACGCGTCTCGGCAAACGTAATGTAGGACGCGCTCAGGCCAGGTGGAGTGACGATTTGCGCAGGACGGCTGGCAAGTGCTGGATGCGAGAGGCCTAAAATCGATCAAGGTGGCGAACATTAGGAGAGGCCTATGTCCAGCAGTGGACTAACACGGGCTGATGATGATGATGATGATAAAAAGAGGAGCGGCTATTATCTTTACCTGCCCCGTACTACTTAAGTTGTTTGACTTTCAGATCGGTTTCGTGGCCTCCGCACCAGCACCTATTCCGGACCCTGAACCTGAAGCTTTCCCAGAGCCATTCCCGGAACCTTATCCCGGATTCTGGTCCGGTACCAGTGAGTACCTATATTTTTAATTGGGACATAAGAGCGCGACCTATCATCTTTTCCCTCCAAGCCAGCCTCACCTACCCGTGGCGCATCCTGCTGAATAACAGACGAGGCTCTGGCAACCGACTGGTGGCGGTATAACCATCTCAATTAAAGGCGTAGCTACATACCATAGGCCGATGACGGGCAGCAGCGTCACCGGTGCGAGGAGCTACGCCCTGCGATACCCAACCTGCCTGCCCGGGGCGTAGCGATTGTAGGAAGAGCCTCCAGGGGTTTGCCCTAAGTGCAGAACAGCTGGAAAGGCCTATGTTTAGCACTGGACTGCGATAGGCTGATGATGATGAATGATGAAGTGTCTCTAACTCAAGACATGTCAGGACATGTCACACAGCGCTATCTAGCCCCAAACTAAGCCGAAGCTTGTACTATGAGTACTAGACAACTGATAAACTTTCTGACGATACTTTTTTTTTGTAAATAAATACATATTATACATAGAAAACACCCAGACCAATATAAACAGACATGTTCATGCACACAAATCTAATGAGTGGGGATCGAACCCACGACCCTTGGCTCAGAAGGCAGAGGTCACTACCAATTGAGCCACCGAGCCAGTCAATTACTAAAACTAATTGCCTCATTTTAATATATTTTGCCTTTTTACAGAGAAGTTCTTTAAAAATCTAAAGAAGATCCCTGTTGCAATCGGTAAGTACTCAATCCGTCTGATGATTAATGAGATGAGACAGACAGAAAAAAGCGGGCAAGTGCGAATCGGATTCGCCCATGAAGGGTTTTGTATCAGCAAGTTTAAGAGAGGTAGGGCATAGCGAATCTTCGCTCGAATTGAGCTGCCCGTCCGGGGAAGGACCTCCACCCTATAAAATACCGCAGCCAAATCAAAGTCAAAGTCAAAGTCAAAATACCTTTATTCACATAAACTTAAAATAAGCACTTATGAATCGTCAAGTAAAAAATAATGTAAAAATATAAAAGGTAATGTAAGAATGTGAATAAAAGCAATTTAAAAGAAGCTACCGCCGTGTTCGGAAGGTAGATTTCTACCGAGAAGAAACGGCAAGAAACTCGGTAGTTACTCTTTTTAAATCGCCAATTGTTACATGATTTGGTATTACAACATTTTTTAATATTTTAAAGTTACACAATGCAAAATAAAAGTTGAGTCTATACAATGCAAAGTTTACTACGAAGCAGCAGTCCAGGAGATGTCGTCGTTGAGGAAATCTTCTACTCTATAATAGCCCCCTTTTATAAGTAAGGACTTCATGTATGATTTGAATTTGTGAATGGGCAGTTCAACAATATGTTGCGGTAACCTGTTGAACATTTTGATACCCAATCCTACAAACGACCCACTCACCTTACTCAGCCTCAGACGTGGAACGGCAAGCTTGTGCTTATTTCTAGTGTTTAAATTATGATTATCTGAATTTTTATTGAATTGACTTAAATGTTTACGTACATAAACAACACAGTCAAAGATATACTGTGATGCTACCGTCATTATGTTAATTTCTTTAAAACGTTCTCTAAGTGATTCGCGTGTCTTTAAACCATATATAGCCATAACCATCAGAATGTCCCTCGTACCCTGGTTGTGGAAAGACGGGCACAGCTTGTGTCGGAAGTTGGAGACACACTGAACCGGGTCTCTGAGTGGGGTGAATCGAATCTGGTTCGGTTCAATCCGACGAAGACACAGCTGTGCGCGTTCACTGCGAAGAAGGACCCTTTCGTCTTGGCACCAGAGTTCCAGGGTGTATCTCTCAAGATATCTGGGAGTATCGGGATCCTGGGCATGGAAATCTCCAGCAAGGTCCAATTTGGGCGTCATTTGGAGGACAAAGCTAAATTAGCTAGTAAGAAATTGGGTGTCCTTAACAGGGCGAGGCGGTTCTTCACACCGAGTCAGCGGCTTGTGCTGTACAAGGCCCAAGTACGACCTCATGTGGAGTACTGCTCTCACCTCTGGGCAGGCGCCCCGAAATACCAGCTTGACCCATTTGACGCCCTCCAACGACGAGCTGTGCGGATTGTCGGTGATCCTGATCTCACTAACAACTTGGAGACGTTGGCCCTGCGTAGAGACTTTGGCTCCCTTTGCGTCTTCTACAGACTCTTTCACGGAGAGTGCTCTGAGGAGCTATTTCAAATTATGCCAGTGTCACCATTTTACCACCGCACTACTCGACGCCGCGGCAGGGTCCATCCATACCATTTGGAAACTTTTCCAACCAGAACTGTTCGTTTCCAACGTTCGTTCTTTCCGCGCACCTGTAAGCTCTGGAATGAGCTCCCAGCCGCGGTGTTTCCTGATCGCTACGACTTGTCCTTCTTCAAACGTGGTCTAAAGAGAACTCTTTCCTCACGGTAGGCAGCGGCTAAGCTGTGCCCCTGGCATTGCAGAGTCTATGAGCGGCGGTAACCATTTAACATCAGATGGGCCGCTTGCTCGTCTGCCACCAATAGCAATAAAAAAAAAAAAAAAATAGCGCGGATGGCCCGCTTCTGCAGTACAAAGATTGTTTGTATGTCAGCAGCTGACCCCCATAATAGAATACCGTATGACATAATGCTATGGAAATAACTGAAATAAACAACCCTTGCCGTTTCAACGTCAGTCAAAAGCCGGATTTTCCTTACCGCATATGCAGCTGAACTAAGCCTTCCAGCCAGGACAGCAATATGAGGACCCCATTGCAACTTCGAGTCTACATTGATGCCAAGAAATACTGTAGAGTTAATTAATTCAATAACTTCATTGTTCATGATAATATTAGTGTTAACCTGTTTGACATTTGGCATTGTAAATTTAACACACTTGGTTTTCCTGGCATTAAGCAGCAGGTTATTGTTTGTAAACCAGTGTACTATTTTAGCGAGAGCACAATTTACATCATCAAAGTTGGTTTTCTTTCTATTTACCTTAAAAATGAGGGAAGTATCGTCTGCAAACAATACTGTCTCACATATATTATTTGTGAAGTGCGGAAGATCGTTTATATAAATGATAAAAAGCAACGGTCCCAATATGAATTACGTATATCGGAAGAAAATAGCGCTATTAAAGTAGGTATTGCTTCTTGGTCGGCGTAATTATCGTTAAATCATTTTCAATGTAATTTCATGTAATAAGATGACAAATGCCCTAGGTTTTGAGTTTACGGCAAGTAACTGGTCAGTTACCTGTCAGTTGCCACTACCATGCCGGCCCACGAGCTCCGGAAACCCTACTCACCGGCAGAAACACGAACCGGAGGTCATTTGGCTGCGGTATTCTATAGGGTGGAGGTCCTTCCCCGGACGGGTAGCTCAATTCGAGCGAAGATTCGCTATGCTCTACAAGACGCTAGATATACTTAGTAGGTATTCATCTGAACTAAAAGTTAAGTGAACCTTAGCTAAGAGCAGGTGGTTCCTGAACAAAGGGCCATCTCTCCAAACCCAACCAGAGGCCAGGCCCAACATAATGAACGTCTACATGACTCAAGGGTTAGCTCCGATAGGATCAATGTAGTAAACGAACTATCGGTGTTCAGGGAGACATCGCTGTCATGTCAAACTATGTTCAGATTTCTCAGCCTTCGAATTGAATATATCTTCATTTTGTTTTTAGCATCCATTAATTTTAGCATTTTAAGCGTGTGTATAGGTTATATTAATTGATAGAAAATATGAGAAGTCTTTTCTTAAACACCAACAACGTATGAAATGTTTATTAGCTGAAATAATTGATTTATCCGAAGCGAAGCGAGGAGCGGGCTGCTAGTTTTTCATACTCCTGGGCAGGTTATAGTATACTTTTCATCACGCTACGATCAATAGGAGCAGAGCAGTGACGGGAAGTGTTGGGAAAACGGGAGAATTTTTTATCTGTATGTTTGAACGCGCGTCACGCAAAAACTACTGCATGGAATTGAATGCGGTTTTCACCAATGTATTGCTAGAGGTCTACTTAAAATTGAGGCATAATTTTATGGAAGTCCGTTATTTTTGAAACCCGATATCCACGCGTGCGACGCCGCCGGCACAGCTAGTTTTGAATATAGGTATTAAATAGTTTAGGGTGCGAAAACAAGTGAGCAGGTACAGACTTATATTCCAAAACAAAAACAAATTTAACACATTCCACATAATGAGAACTTTAGTTGTTTGTTAGCAAAATATGTCAATCAAAAAGTTACTTACCAAAGTCAAATATATTAAAAAATTTTAACAATTTTAAGTTCGTTCTAATTAACATAAAGTGCACTGATCCTATATAAGTCGCCTCCAGGGCTTTGTACATCATTGTTTGAAGATATCTTCCGTCGCAGCATCATGAAGTTTGTTATCTGTCTCGCCCTGCTCGTTGCCGTGGTAACTACTTAAGATATTCATATTATCATCTGCCTATTGCAGTCCACTGCTGGACATAGGTCTCTCCAGTTGTATACCACTTAGGGCAAACATCTGGAGGATATACCCATAATGAACACGCTGGGTACGCGGGTCGGCGATCGCGGGGCGTAGCTCCTCGTTCCAGTGACGCTGCTGCCCGTCATCGGCCTGTGGTATGTAGCTACGCCTTCAATAGTGATGGTTATACCGCCACCAGTCGGTTGCCAGCGCCTCGTCCGTTATTCAGCAGGATGCAACACGGGCAGGTGAGGCGGAACTAGTGATTGCATATTGATATTATATTTTTGACTGGCTCGGTGGCTCAATTGGTAGTGACCCCTGCCTTCTGAACCAAGGGTCGTGGGTTCGATTCCCACCCGGGACAAACATTCGTGTGATGAACACTTGTGTTTGTTCCATGTCTGGGTGTTTATATTTGTATTTAAGTATTTATTTGTGGTACCTTCGTTGTTCTGATACCCATAACACAAGTGCTTAAGCTACTTACTTTGGGATCGGAGCAATGTACGTGATGTTGTCTGATATTTATATTGTAGTGGACATGGAGATAGTTGTTGCAATGTAGAGATAAGTGTCGCTAAAAGTCGCTACACTACATTTGTGGTATAAAAAGACGAGTTCTGGACTTGAGACCGCGTCTCGGCAAACGTAAAGTAGAACGCCCTCAGGCCAGGTGGAGTGACGATTTGCTCAGGACGGCTGGCAAGTGCTGGATGCGAGAGGCCCAAAATCGATCAAGGTGGCGAACATTAGGAAAGGCCCATGTCCAGCAGTGGACTGACACGGGCTGATGATGATGATGATAAAAAGAGGAGCGGCTTATATCTTTACCTGCCCCGTACTACTTAAACTGTTTGACTTTCAGATCGGTTTCGTGGCCTCCGCACCAGCACCTATTCCGGACCCTGACCCTGAAGCTTTCCCAGAGCCATTCCCGGAACCTTATCCCGGATTCTGGTCCGGTACCAGTGAGTACCTATATTTTTAATTGGGACATAAGAGCGCGACCTATCATCTTTTCCCTCCAAGCCAGCCTCACCTGCCCGTGGCGCATCCTGCTGAATAACAGACGAGGCTCTGGCAACCGACTGGTGGCGGTATAACCATCTCGATTGAAGGCGTAGCTACAGGCCACAGGCCGATGACGGGCAGCAGCGTCACCGGAGCGAGGAGCTACGCCTTGCGATCGCCAACCCGCTTGCCTGGGGCGTAGCGATTGTAGGAAGAGCCTCCAGGTGTTTGCCCTAAGTGCAGAACAGCTGGAGAGGCCTATGTTTAGCACTGGACTGCGATAGGCTGATGATGATGAATGATGAAGTGTCTCTAACTCAAGACATGTCAGGACATGTCACACAGCGCTATCTAGCCCCAAACTAAGCCGAAGCTTGTACTATGGGTACTAGACAACTTTCTGACGATACTTTTTTTTTGTAAATAAATACATACTATACATAGAAAACACCCAGACCAATATAAACAAACATGTTCATGCACACAAATGTTTGTAATGAGTGGGGATCGAACCCACGACCCTTGGCTCAGAAGTCAGAAGGCAGAGGTCACTGCCAATTGAGCCACCGAGCCAGTCAATTACTAAACCTAATTGCCTCATTTTAATATATTTTGCCTTTTTACAGAGAAGTTCTTTAAAAATCTAAAGAAGATCCCTGTTGCAATCGGTAAGTACTCAATCCGTCTGATGATTAATGAGATGAGACAGACAGAAAAAAGCGGGCAAGTGCGAATCGGATTCGCCAATGAAGGGTTTTGTATCAGCAAGTAACATAATATTTAAGTAATAATTTCATTTTTAGGGTTGAAACAAAAAGAGGATTACTTTTTGTTTTGGATTAATATGCATCACCCAATTATAGAAACATTGATGAAAGAATTACTTAGCTTGTATGAAAAGGCCCCGAGCAATCACAATTTTAAAATCACAAATTTGAACTCGCCCATAAAAGCTTTATTTATGAAAGTTGTTCGATGGCTATATTAAGTGCGTTTTGTATCAAAATATGTTTTAATTAAAGTACCTTAAAAAGTGTTATAATGATTTTTGATTAATTTTACACTTTTGAAATTGACTTTCCCGATGAATAAAAGTTCAAGGCTCTCTCATTTTGCAAAAAAATTTTGTTGTGATTTCTCAAATCAGTGTTATTTTAATGGTTCTTTCTGGCAACCATCAAATAACATGGAAATTCAACCATGGTCGTCTCCCCTATTTAAGTAATATTCTTTTTCCAGGTGATATCCTAGATATGTTTGGAAAACTCCCTATTGGTAAGTTTTTTCAAAAATCAGCCAATTGAATATTTGACATAAAATGTACTACAGGTTTTCTATACAGCTTTAGTAAATGGCGAGGAAGTTACATTGCCATCTGTTGTTAGTGGGCGGAACTAGTGATTCTAAGTTGCAGCCTTGCAGAGATAGATGTCACTACATGTAGAATATACTTAGATTTTTCTTAAAAAAGCAATCCACCACGTTACTTGCCAGTTCTTACAGCGATTTGGGCTTCTCTTTCGCTTTCCATCAGGCGTAAGGAAGCCATTATGTCGAAATATTATAAAAAAAATAAAAAGAAAATAAAAGGAGGTCCAACTGTTACTTGACTGGTTCGTTTTGATATGGCACTGACGTTTATAGCAACTGACCAATCACATGATAGCTGGACCACCCTTTCATGTGGTGCCATCTGGTTTTCAGAAAACCCTTATTTATTTGCAGATCAAACCTGTATGACACATCTTGTTTTTTTTCAGGCCCAGGAAAGCCTGGCATGAAATTAGGCAAGAAAGGTAAAGTATTGTTTTATTATAATAATATTACCTATTTATTTATATTATTTCATTATCAGTTAATGTCATCTTTTGATTATCTAGGTAACACAGTTTTTTAAATGCTGTTAGAAAATCCCAATTAAAAGAGATTAACAATAGTCACTTAACAAACATTTATCATCCGGTGACGCTGCTGCCCGTCATCGGCCTGTGGTATTTAGCTACGCCTTCAATGGTGATGGTTATACCGCCACCAGTCGGTTGCCAGCGCCTCGTTTGTTATTCGGCAGGATGCACCACGGGCAGGTGAGGTTGGCTTGGAGCGAAAAGATGATGGATCGCTCCCTTACATCCCCTGAACAAACATTTATAATAACCTATTAATAAACATTTTTTATTATTTCAGGATAAACCTATTTGAAGCTACACATAACACATGACGCTCCAGGAAACATCGAACTCGTAAAAAAACTATCCTTTTCTAATGGCATAAAACATAAATAAATGAATACATTACCAGAACAAATGTTTTTACTTAAACCTTTACAAATTGAATAGAATAGCCTAAGAAATATCTGTATTAATATAGATTAAAAACAATAAAGTAAGGTGGCTCCCTTATATCCCCATCCCCAACAGACCGAGTAACTTTATTTACAATATTAGGTACCTATGTAAGGGAGCGGCCTATCAACTTTTCGCTCCAAGCCAATCTCACCTGCCCGTGGTGCATCCTGCCGAATAACAAACGAGGCGCTGGCAACCGACTGGTGGCGGTATAACCATCACAATTGAAGAAGTAGCTAAATATCACAGGCCGACGACGAGCAGCATCGCCGAAGCGAAGAGCTACGCCCTGCGTTCGCCAACCCGCCTGCCCAGCGTGACGATTATGTTATGGGTAAAGTCTCCAGATGTTTGACCAAAGTAGGGGACAACTGGAGAGCCCTATGTCCAGCAGTGGACTGAGATAGGCTGATGATGATTAAAGATTATTTTTCGCAGTTGTGTGTCACTTTGGGATTGTCATGATTTTTAATATTTGTCTAATTATTGCCCTCATTATTTAGTATGTTTTGTAAGAATTAAGTGGCAATGACTAGTTTTACATGGCAACATCGACAGCGCGCCTCTCTGTCGGCAAAATAGGCGGGAAAAAAATGGAGGGGAAAGCTGTGCTGGGCGGATGGACGAAGCAAACGAGGCATTCTATTTTAAGAGGCCCTCTACTACAGAAAACGAAAACGATCGTTCGTTAAACGGATCGCGTATTTTTGCCCCATAAATCCCTCTCATTTGTCCCTCCCGTGTTCTAATATAACAATTAAATTGTTGAAAATCAACATTGACGAATTTTAGTTCGTATATTCGAACACGGGAGGGACAAATGAGAGGGATTTATGGGGCAAAAATTAGCGATCCATTCAACGAACGATCGTTTTCGTTTTTTGTAGTAGGGCTCCAGCTTCGACCGAAGACAGACATCGAGGGAAATCTATGTTCGACGATGAAGTGACCTTAGAAGTCTAATTGTAATACTTTCATACCAGTACAATACCTTACTCATAGTTCGACAGAGTTTTATTCTACTTAACATCCTGATCCTCATAGGATGTCAATCTGAGATGTGCGCGACTGACACACAAGAGTTCACGTGAACACTTCTGTCATTATTGTCTAGGTATTTCTAGTCATTTTCTATTGCGATAGATATGTCAATCAAATATATTCTACGTCAAGTATTGACAAAGTAAACATATTTATATGAACAAACAATACATGTTTACGAAAATTGGAAAATTAGTTAAATGAAAAATAAATTACGGATTGAGAGCAAAAAAAATTACGTAAATACTGACAAATGTAACGACGGTATATTCGCAAGCACATCTATTCGTGAACAGGGGCCCTACTCCCAAAAACGAAAACGATCGTTCGTTGAACGGATCGCGTAATTTTGGAAAATAAAACTCTCCCATTTGTCCCTCCCGTGTTCTTATATTTTTTTTTTTTTTGGCTCGACATAATGGCTTCCCTACACCTGATGGAAAGCGAAAGAGAAGCCCAAGTCGCTGTGACAACGGGCAAGTAACTGGTCAGTTACCTGTCAGTTGCCACCGCCATGCCGGCCCAACCCTAACCCCCCACGAGCTCCGGAAACCCTACTCACCGGCAGAAACACGACCCAGAGGTCATTTGACTGCGGTATTCTATAGGGTGGAGGTCCTTCCCCGGACGGGCGGCTCAATTCGAGCGAAGATTCGCTATGCCCTACCTCTCTTGAATTAAAGTAATTAAAATCGACTTTGTCGAATTTTAGTTCGTATATTCGAACACGGGAGGGACAAATGGGCGGGATTTATGGTACCAAAGTACGCGATCCGTTCAACTAACAATCGTTTTCGTTTTTGGGAGTAGGGCCCCTGGCGTGGCAACAATATTCATAGCGTTATTTACAAGATACGAACCTATAAGTATATCGATATACCCTCATTCATACATAACTAGATATACATCGTCAACGTCAGCCTATCGCAGTCCACTGCTGGACATAGGCCTCTCCTGTTGTTCAACACTTTTTTTTTATTATTTTAACGTGTTTGTCATGTGCGTTGATGTCAGTCAGTTTCTCCTTTTAAATAGGCATGGCTGAAAATTGTAATAAGTCTGTCTTTTAGCTTATTCAAAATAAAAGACACGTATTTTTCCTTTTTTCATTCAAATAAACAATAGCAGAGATACAAGGCATCAAAAGTTAGGAGTGCGAGTCTTTGACGTCACTGCGTCCCGTAAAAATGCCTCACCGAGTGACGTCACGCGTAATTTCAACGGGCTATAACTTTGTAATTTTTAATCTAAGTTACAAATAAAAAAATACCTACGTGTTCTTTTGGAATACCTAAAGCTAAAAGACGGACTAATTACAATTTTTAGCCATAATAGCTTACTCGTAATAGGCTATTATAGTAATTATTAACTTATTACATTTTGTTGAACTATTTTCCAAAGAGTCTTTGTACATAATATAACTTAACACATTTTTTTCCTTTACAATACTTTGAGCGTGAGATCTGTCAATCAAAATTAACCATTGTCAAAGAAATATCGACAAATTAAGGTGTTTTCAAGTTACCAAACCAACGTCAATAGAGTATCTTCTTCTATCTTCTATATCTATACTTATAATAAATCTGTAGAGAGGTCAATTCTGTACATTAAATATATTTTCAATATAACTACCAGGGGGTGATTAGTGATCGATACTGGAGCCAAAAATGCAATCAGTAAAATTTTTGTCTGTCTGTCTATCTGTATGTTCGTTATAGAAACCAAAACTACTGGACTGATTTTAATGAAACTTGGTACAATTATTCTTCATACTCCTGGGCAGGTTATAGTATACTTTTCATCACGCTACAGTCAATACGAGCAGAGCAGTGAAGGAAAGTGTTGGAAAACGGAAGAAATTTTTATCTGCATGTTTGATCGCGCTTCACGCATAAACCACTGCATGGAATCAAATGCGGTTTTCACCAATGTATTGCTGGAATTCCGTTATTTTTGAAACCCGATATCCACGCGTGCGACGCCGCCGGCACAGCTAGTTAACAATTAAAGTTGTGTTAAAATTAAATCTTATTATTTACGAATTTATGAACTAGCTCAAACTAATTAACATGATATACGACTATATAAACCGAGCGTTTGCTTCCTCGAGCCATTGTCTGAAGATATCCAGCACAGCATCATGAAGTTCCTCATCTGCCTCGCCTTGATCATCGCCGTGGTAAGACTTTTATAGTCATCATCATCATTATCATCAGCCTATCTGGCTCGGTGGCTCAATTGGTAGTGACCTCTGCCTTCTGAGCCAAGGGTCGTGGGTTCGATCACCACACATTACAATTTGTGTGCATGAACATGTCTGTTTGTATTGGTCTGGGTGTTTTCTATGTATAATAATGTATTTATTTTAAAAAAAATGTATCTAAGTAAGTTTATCAGTTGTCTAGTACCCATAGTACAAGCTTCGGCTTAGTTTGGGGCTAGATGGCGCTGTGTGGCCCAGTGTGGCGCGTCGTGGGTTATTTATTTATTATTATTTATTATATTATCACAGCCCACTGCTGGACATAGGCCTCTCCAGGTGTTCGCCACTTTGTGCAAACGGCTGGAGGTTATACCATTAATCGCCACACTGGGCAGGCGGGTTTTCGATCGCAGGCCGTAGTTTGTCGCTCCGGTGACGCTGCTGCCCGTCATCGGCCTGTGGTTCCTAGCTACGCCTTCAATCGTGATGGTTATACCGCCACCAGTCGGTTGCCAGAGCCTCGTTTGTTATTCGGCAGGATGCACCACGGGCAGGTGAGGGTGGCTTGGAGCGAAAGATGATGGCTCGCTCCCCTACATCCTAATTTATTTCATTATATAAAAGGACTAACTTCTTTTAGTAATAGTAAAAAGATTATATAAGTATATTTTCTCCCACAGATCGGCGTAGCTGTCTGTATGCCCGAGCCTGAACCGGAACCCGAACCCGGATTCTGGGACACTCTCCGTAAGTACAAGCAGGAGTGTAAAAGCTTTTAAATACATACTTCTTGACACAATATAAAATCTAAGTATTTTGTTGCGCCCAATAGGCTATTATGGCTAAAAATGGTAATTAGTCCGTCTTTTAGCTTATTCAAAAATAAAAGATACGTATTTTTCCTTTTTTCTTCGAAATAAACAATAGCAAAGATACGAGGCATCAAAAGTTAGGAGTGGGAGTCTTTGACGTCACTCGCTCCCGTAAAAATGCCTCACCGAGTGACGTCACGCGTAATTTCAACGGGCTATAACTTTGTAATTTTTCGTCTAATTTACAAATAAAAAAATACGTGTCTTTTATTTTTGAATAAGCTAAAAGACGGACTAATTACAATTTTAGCCATATTAGCCTATTGCATCACGGAATTTGACAAGTTACCTAATTAAGTACTGTATTTTTTTGAAAAGAGAATCTATGTAATTTTATTTCAAATCAAAACAAAATTAAGTACATAATTATAATGTAATTGCCTTCTTTGACACAATAGGTAATAACTTGTGTGCTAGTGACTTAAGCATTTGTGTTAAAAAAATCTGTTCTGAAATCTGAGTCACAGGACTACCCTGGTGTTGCGGTGTCTATGGGCTGAAGTGATCACTTACCATCAGGCGACCTTCATGCCTGTTTCATCTATAATAATAAATCTGTAGAGAAGTCAATTCCAAAGGTTAACTGGTAGAGAATGCTCCTAGCATTAAGTTCGCCTTTTGTACCATTTTGTGCAATAAAGTTTAAATAAATAAATAAAAATTCTGTACATGAAATATATTTTCAAAATAACTATCAGGGGGTGATTAGGGATCGATACTGATGCCAAAAATGCAATCAGTAAAATTTTTGTCTGTCTGTCTGTATGTTCGCTATAGAAAAAAAAAACTACTGGACGGATTGTAATGAAACTTGGTACGATTATTCTTCATACTCCTGGGCAGGTTATAGTATACTTTTCATCACGATACAATCAATAGAAGCAGAGCAGTAACGGGAAAACGGGAGAAAATTTTATCTGTATGTTTGATCGCACATCACGCGAAAACTACTGCATTGAATTGAATGCGGTTTTCACCAATGTATTGCTAGAGGTCTAACTTAAAATTCAGGTACCATTTTATGGAAGTCCGTTATTTTTGAAACCCGATATCCGTGCGACGCCGCCGGCACTGCTAGTAAAAAATAATTCAAAAGCCTTTCAAAAAGTCTCCAGGCTTTTCGATTCTAGGATTCCAAGCGAATTGTCTTTTTCCTAATTTATAATTTGTTTTCTGCAGAGGACATCTTGGACAACTTATCTAAACTCCCTGTCGGTAAGTAATACATTTAACTAATTATCTGTACGCTTTATGAGGAACTTCTTTATTCGCGCCTCGGTTTTGTGGAACTAACTACCTGCGATAGTCTTTCCAAACAGCAACGACTTGGTAACCTTCAAGAAACGAGCGTATTCATGAAAAGGCGGGCAGCGACCTCAGAACTCGATTTGAGTGTCCATGGGCGGTGTGGACTGCTTACCATCAGGCATCACACTTGCTCGCCTGCCGCCTCTTGCATAAAGAAAAAATCTATTTAGGTACTTTATTAGTGGTAACCAGCCTTTTCACGCGACCAAAATCGAGCTAGGTATATTTGCTGATGTCTAGTGCATATTTATGGAAAGGGCTATGCTCGGCGTCTCTCTGCGAGATCGGATCCGAAATGAGGTGATCCGGCAGAGAACCAAAGTTACCGACATAGCTCACCGGGTCAGTAAGCTGAAGTGGCAGTGGGCTCGCCACATCAGCCGCAGAGCCGATAACCGTTGGGGTAAACGAGTTCTGGAGTGGAGACCGCGTCTCGGCAAACGTAGTGTAGGACGCCCTCAGACCAGGTGGAGTGACGTTTTGCGCAGGACGGCTGGCAAGTGCTGGATGCGGAAGGCTCGGGACCGATCGAAGTGGCGAGCATTGGGAGAGGCCTATGTCCAGCAGTGGACTGATGTGGGCTGTGGACCTTATTAATGGCAACCAGCCTTTTCACGCGACCAAAATCGAGCTAGGTATATTTGCTGATGTTTAGTGCGCATATTTCTGTCTCAGTTCGGGATCTGAACTCAAACGGTCTACCCCTTGCCAGTCTTAGAACTACCAGCGCCCTGAGCAAACTTTCAACACCTCTCCCCCCTCTCGTCGCTCTAAAGAAGGATAGTATAGGTCTTTACAAGTGAAACATGACACTAGGGCGCCCTTTTCCGATTCGTCAAGTTGCCCTTATATTTCGGGCGCCCTGGGCATCTTCATCATCATCAGCCTATCGCAGGCCACTGCTGGACATAGGCCTCAACTGGTGTTCGCCACTTAGGGCAAACATCTAGAGGATATAGGTAACCATAATCGCCACGCTGTGCAAGCGGGTTGGCGATCGCAGGGCGTAGCTCCTCGCTCCGGTGACGCTGCTGCCCGTCATCGGCCATGGTATTTAGCTACGCCTTCAATTGTGATGGTTATACCGCCACCAGTCGGTTGCCAGCGCCTCGTTTGTTATTCGGCAGGATGCATCACGGGCAGGTGAGGGTGGCTTGGAGCGAAAAGATGATAGGTCGCTCCCTTACATCCCTGAACAACCATGCCCTGTCCTTACTGCTACTTGGTATACCTAACACGAATTGTTTGAAAAAGTATTAAATTCATGTTTCTTAATTTTCAGGAGTCCCCAAGACTGGCAAAAAAATTGGCGGTAAAAAGGGTATGTATTATTTTATTGTGCAGTAACATAGCGTAAAGGTTTCCTCTTCTTACACCCTTGAAGTTTTGGGGTGGCAACTGTTAAGCAATTGATATGGTTGCTTATCCGTTGCCGAAGCGACTTGTGTCTCTCTTCCACTTTCCATCAGACGATGGTAGGCCACTATAATTCCTAATAAGGCCACACAGCGCCACCTAGCCCCAAACTAAGCCGAAGCTTGTACTATGGGTACTAGACAACTGATAAACTTACTTAGATACCTACTTTTTTTTTGTAAATAAATACATATTATTATACATAGAAAACACCCAGACCAATACAAACAGACATGTTCATGAACACAAATGAACTGTGCGGGAATCGAACCCACGACCCTTGGCTCAGAAGGCAGAGGTCACTACCAAATGAGGCCTCGGGCCAGTCTGTGATAATTAAAAAAAATAAGGTTTAAAAAAAACAATGGTTTAATCCCATTATTTAAGAGAGGTAGGGCATAGCGAATCTTCGCTCGAATTGAGCCGCCCGTCCGGGGAAGGACCTCCACCCTATAGAATACCGCAGTCAAATGACCTCTGGGTCGTGTTTCTGCCGGTGAGTAGGGTTTCCGGAGCTCGTGGGGGGTTAGGAAGGGGCAGCAGTGCGGTGGCAACTGACAGGTAACTGACCAGTTACTTGCCCGTTGTCACAGCGACTTGGACTTCTCTTTCGCTTTCCATCAGGCGTAGTGAAGCCACTATGTCGAGCCACTATAAAAACAAAAGTTAGACTTACACTCCCTTTCATCTTTTCCAGGTTAGACCAGACTAGGGTTGCCAACCGTACTATAAAATATAGTATTGTACTATATTTCGGTTCTGCGTACTATATACTGTTGAAAAAATATATAGTACGCAAAAATACTATATTTTCAACACCGACAAATTTAGCAAATAAATCCTTCATTCCAAAAAAATAAGAATGCGCCTTAAAGTAACTTTTAACTAACCTATTGCGCATGTACTTTGATGAGGCCCGCGAACATACCCGATAGGCGATAGCGTGTATCCGAATGTTTTACATAACTTTCAGAAAACTGTTAAACAACTTGAAGGCAATAACATCACAGTCATAGCTGTGTATAGTACAGGGTGTTTGGTGCATCGTGTGCTAAATTGAAATCAGTGATTGAGGGGGTTGTTGGCTACCTCTTCACGCCCCTTAAAAAAGTCTTGGGCCAACCAATTTATTTTTTCGGAACTAAAACTAATTTGTCAGAAAATTGACAAAAGTCTACGTATACATTTTAATTTTAAAAAACCTATTAAGTCTAGCTTAAATTTTCTCTTTAATCTTTAAATTGTAATAGTGTACGCTTCTATCAAAACCAAAATCACAATTAAAATTTAAAGATTAAAGAGAAAGTTAAGCTAGACTTAACAGTTTTTTTTTATTAAAATTTAAGTGTGACCTTTCGTCCATTTTGGCCCAAACTAGTTTTAGTTCCGAAAAAAAGAAATTGGTTGGGCCAAGTATTTTTTAAGGGTCGTAAAGAGGTAGCCCTCCCAATCACTGATTTCAATTTGGCACACGATGCACCAAACATCCTGTATATTTGTCTATTTTTTTTTTACTTTTCCCATAAAATACTATATATTTTTTTAATGTACTATATTTTTTACACCTTATTTTGGAAAATACTATATTTTGCTGATGAAATGTTGGCAACCCTAGACCAGACTGATTTACGCCCCATGGATTACCTCAACTCAGAAGACCTTGAACCAGTTCAATTTGACAGACCCCTCAGATAACCTTCAGATAACAGATAGCCGGGAGGTTATCTCTATTCAATTGCAATAAACCTGATTTGTTTATACAAATAACACCTTTTACTTATAACCTTTTACTAAGATGTAAGGAAGCGACCCATCATCTTTTCGCTTCAAGTCACCCTTACTTGCCTGTGTTGCATCCTGCTGAATAACAGACAAGGGTCTATTAACCGACTGGTGGCAGTATAACCATCACGATTGAAGGCGTAGCTAAATACCACAGGCCGATGACAGACAGCAGCTTAGTTACGCCCTGCGATAAAGCCTCGAGATGTTTGCCCCAGTTAAGCACTTATTACACCACCCTAAATTCAGGGCACTGAATACCGGGTGGGCGGGTATCCTAGTAAGTGCGGCGCTTATTACACTTCACTGAAAATCGGTCCCTAAATCAGTTGATATGCAATAATCGCCCTTAATGTTATTACGTTACGCGATAGGCAGAGCGGTCAGGTAGCTAGGCAGCCCGATCGCCCTAAATCGGGACCCTTACCCTAAATCTTATTAGACCACCCTTATTCAGAGTTAGGATCCCTGAATATCGGGTGATGTAATAACTGCTTTAGCCCTAAGTGGCGAACAACTGGAGTGGCCTGTGTCCAGCAGTGGACTCCGATAGGCTGAAGATGATGATACCTGCTTAATGAATTGCTTTAATCTTTCTCAAAGTAGGCTGGGCGCTGGTGCCTTAAATGGGCAGTAAGAAGCCCAGAATTTGAAGTTTCATGTTATTTGATAGCTTCCAAAAAGAACCATTAAAATCGGGCTTATTTGAGAAATCACAACAAAGTTATTTTGCAAAGTGTTGCAATGATGAAGTCGCATGGGGCGTGACGTTGTGGTATTAATTAAAGCTAGGTACCTACATATCAAGTATTTATTTACAAACTCTATAGACGGTAGGTGCAGCCACACCTTTGCATGTTGTCCAACCAGACAGCATTCCATCGTTTCCCGGAGCTGGGAGTAAGCCCGGGGTTTTTGCCCTCCCCAGACAAGCAATGAAAGGGAGCGACCGATCATCTTATCGCTCCAAGCCACCTCACCTGCCCGTGTATTAAATTAAACGCCCTTTTCTTCGATTACAACAACTTTTTATTCGCTCTTCAACTTCTTTTCACAACTTACAAGTTACAAATCACAGCATCAGTATTTGAACCCGTCCACCATCCGTGTTGGCGTTCGGATAAAAGCCTTATTACAGCGCGCTAAATTCAGGGACCCTAACTCTGAATAAGGGTGGTCTAATAAGATTTAGGGTAAGGGTCCCGATTTAGGGCGATCGGGCTGTCTAGCTACCTGACCGCTCTGCCCATCGCGTAACGTTATAACATTAAAGGCTATTATCGCATATCAACTGATTTAGGGACCGATATTCAGTGTAGTCTAATAAGCGCCACACTAACTATAGGGTCCCCGCCCACCTGGTATTCAGTACCCATCACAATCGTCCCGTACGTTCGGAAATCCAAACGCGAATATGATTGAATGTTAAAGTAAATGGTTTTTTAAAAAAGATAAAGACATGACTTGGAAAATAATTTAACACGTGGTGCATCCTGCTGAATAACGAACGAGATTCTGGCGATCGACTGGTGGCGGTATAAGCAACACGATTGAAAGCAACGCTAAACCACAGGCTGATGACGGGCAACAGCGTCACCAAAGCGAGCAGCGAACAACGACCTCCTGCGATCGCCAACCAGCCTGCTCCAAATGGCGATTGTGGGTAGAGCCTTCTGGAGGCTATTTGCCCAGCCCAAAGTGGAGAACAACTGGAGAGGCCTATGTTCAGCAGTGGAATGCAAAATAGGCTGACGATTATGATGAGTATTAATAAACCTACATTATCTAGATATTGTTTTTAATTTCAAGACTTAATATTTATTGATATTGTTAACAAGTAAGTAACAAGTTTGGTGAAATTAATAAAAAAAAATATTTTGTTTAAAACCCGATTTTTTTGCACTTCTTAATCTTAACTAATATTATAAAGCTGAAGAGTTTGTTTGTTTGTTTGTTTGTTTGAACGCGCTAATCTTAGGAACTACTGGTCCGAATTGAAAAATTCTTTTTGTGTTGAATAGACCATTTATCGAGGAAGGCTTTAGGCTATATAACATCACGCTGCAGCTATTAGAAGCGAAGAAATAATGGAAAATGTAAAAAAAACGGGGGAAAAATAACTATTCCACGCGGACGAAGTCGCGAGCACAGCTAGTAACTACATATTTGTAAATCTTGTAAACATGTTTGTTTAGTTAATCAATAGGTAGTTGACGTAAATTATATGATTGACAGATTCATTACAATAAATTTACCTAAGTAGGTATGTAAACCACAAATTTATTTGATAAACCTACAAGATATTGTAGCTTAGAAATAAATAAATATGGGTCCTTAGTGCCTGGTATTATCGCATTTTATTATAAATATCAGACAACATCACATACATTGCTCCGATCCCAAATTAAGTAGCTTAAGCACTTGTGTTATGGGTATCAGAACAACGAAGGTACCACAAATATATATCTACTTAAATACAAATATAAACACCCAGACACGGTATAAACACAAATGTTCATCACACGATTGTTTGTCCCGAGTGGGAATCGAACCTACGACACTTGGTTCAGAAGGCAGGGGTCACTACCAATTGAGCCACCGAGTCATTCGACTTAGTACAACATTATTTTGAGATAATTTGAATTCTGAAAATATTATTTTCAGTATTCAAATTGTTATTTCAAAATATGTATTACAAAATATACTTAATCAACGCTTTACTATAAAGGCACATTCATTCGTATGACATACGTAGGTAGGTAAGTATGCAATGCAAGTAAGGGGTTTTTGGAAATATAGAAATAATTTTACCAATATCCGGGCATACGTACCTACCCACATAAAAACATTTTTAACATTCCTAAAACGACCTTTTGATCCCATTTTGACATCGTATTGGAATAGATGTGAGACAAAAATTATGTACCAAAAAAAGTTTTACAACTTTTAGCTATCTAAGTACTACGTAAACTAGTTGTTCAATAAGCAAGTGAAGGCAATACGAATGCAGAAATATAAGAGCTGGTCTAGATGTGCTTTCTAAATTAGCGCAATCTTAGTGGGTATTGACTTAAAACTTTTTTTTTCTTTCATTTATTCTTTCTCTACATGCAAGGCATAATGCCCGTGGTCCAAGTGCACAATATTTTGCACCGCGCAACAAAAACAACTGTCATTACATCTGCCAAAAATCAAAATGGCCGAAAAAAGCTATGAAGTCTTCTTCGTATTAGAAAAATTTTAATCAAAAAAACCTTGTGTTTGTATTAAATAAAACTGTAATTAACACTCACAATGAAAGAGATAGATATAAATATAGAAGGTTTTAACGTAAACGGAATATGTGTCGGGTGTCTGAACTACAATCGAAAGATGTTCTATCGGAGTGAAGTTAAGGAATGTTTTCAAATTTTGGCCGAAATCGACGTAAGTAAAGCTTAAATATCTATTTAAATACGTAAATTAGCATTTAAACTTCGCGAATGTAACGTGTAATCGTAGAATTTGAGTCAGAAATGTAGATAATCTTGATGTAAACAAGAACAAAAAGTATTGGATCCGCGATTGTTTTTTGTTTATTTTTAATTTTAATTTCCCGATTAGATTCTCAAATCTCCACCGATACGTTTTTGTTATTATCTTTATTTAAAAATTGTAGTGCACTTATTTTTTATTAATTAATAGTAACGTTTAACTAAGCTGTAATTGGTATATTTGAATCAATATACTCATTTACAATTCAAGATTTGTCAGATTTGTAAATTCATATTTATTAAATACTACTTGATAAATAAGGTTCTCTATTTTGTCTCATACTTTATAACCATAACTGAAATAAACATTACAATTTATGTTACAATTTAAGATAGGTTAATTTTAATTAATTACTTAATTTTAATGGCTATGTTTTTTTTACCATTCCTACCAACACTATGCTAAAAAACATAAAGTATCTACTCTGTACATCTTTCTTGTCTCTGCTTCCAGGTCCCAGACGGATTATCGGTGCAGGTGTGCTGGGAATGCCTCGCCACTGTTCAGAGTACTCTCAAGTTTCAGCGACAGATATCTAACGCTTACGAGATCCTTAGCAATTATTCTAGAGAGGTAGGTATTTATTATTTTTATTCATTGTAGCTGTGCCAGCGGTGTCACACATGTGGTTTAAAAACGGACTTCCACAAAATGGTGCCTAAATTTTAATTAGTCTTCTAGCAATACATTGGTGAAAACTGCATTCAATTCCATGCAGTAGTTTTAGAGTGATGCGCAATCAAACATATATATTTTTAAAAATTTATATTTGACTAGCCAAACCGTCTTCGCTTCGCTTACACGTCAGTTTGAAAGATAGCTTTTTGGTAATTTTTTCACACCTTCGGTTACATTATTAAACTTTTAATACGGATCCCTAACGTTTTTATAAATATAATATACCCTATGTTCACCGGGGATAGTGTAGCTTTCCCACAGTGAAAGAATTATTCTGTTCGGTCCAGTAGATTCGGACCCTATTCATTACAAACATACAAGAATAGGTACAAATCTTTCCTCTTTATAATATTAGTGTAGATGTACAGAATTTACTTCTCTACAGATTTATTATAAGTATAGATGTTGTTATGCATGATGTCTTGGGTTATATATGTCACCGGAAAATAGGAAGAATCGTAAGTTGATCAATAGGGAATATGCATGACTTTTTTTTATGGATTTATTGAGATCTTTTGTCTTCCAGATACATAAATATCGAAGAATTTTTAAACTATCTTTTCTATTAAGCGAGTTATAAAGCGTTAAAGTTATTGATTAGACAGAGAGATCCGATGCGGTAGTTGACGTCACGTACCGTAAGCGCCGTACTAACTCCATAGAAAAATCTGTTTCGCGAGAGAGAGACGGATATATTCACTTTCAATGACTGTATCTCGCCCATTTTTCAACCAATTTTGATTTTGTTTTCACTGTTCGTAGTAGATTTTGATCTATTTTACGATAAATTAGTAAATACCTGAAACTATTTTTCATGCATATTCCCTATTTCCTAGGTAGTTGATTAACTTCCGGAAAATAATAAACGGCAGTTGAAATGTATTATTTAACATATGTTCAAATTCAAATTCAAAAATTCAAAAAGTTTATTCAGGTAAATTGTGTTACATTTACAATAATCAGATGTTGGAGTCTACTTTTAAGTTATGAAATACTTGTAACAGTAGGCTCCGCTCTTCCATATCACATTTAAATTAATCTACCTTGTTAAATAAAATTAATTTTAAAATATATATTACAAACAAAGCAACAAGTTAGTGTTTATGCGAAATATGCGCGTGTGTGTGCGTGTGCGTGTGTGTGTGTGTGTGTGTGTGTGTGTGTGTGTGTGTGTGTGTAAGTGGGTGTGCGTGTGTGAGTGAATGTGCATGTTTATGTGTGGAGGTGCGTGTGTGTGGATGTGTGTGTACTAGATCAAATTTTTACCTGTGCAGTGTCAAAGTGGTATAAGTTACTAACAAGGAGCGTTTGTGATTAAATTTTCCAACTCTTCATATGTTAGTTCTTTTAGCCAAGTTGTTATTAACGATTTACTCTCACTATATGATTTATTGTATATATTAATTTTTTTATTTATTTTATTATATATTTTAGCAGAGCGCGTACAATATTGAACTCTCGCAAATTCAGTTTTTGTTTTGGGGACACATATGTATTTTAGTAAATTGATCATTTTACAGGGTCTTGCCGTAAAATCATCCGACGAAGGTGAGGTGAACGTTGATTGGTTCAATGGCTCACGTGGCGTTATCCCGGCAACCAATCAGGGAATAGTGTATTAATTTAAGGGTAATGGTGCACCGTTAAATAGTACATTGAGCAACGATTGGCCCATTCGAGGACGATTTTACTTGTGTCAAAATCGTAAATTATTAAATGACTGTCAGGCTACCGTAAATTGATCAACTAACTGAAATCCATTGCGTTAAATAATACATTTCAACTACCGTTTGTTATATTCCGAAAGTTAATCAACTACCTAGGAAATTGATCAACTTACGATTCTTGCTTTTTTCCGGTGACATATATTTGTCAATCATTTCAGCACACATTCCTCAACTCACCATCGGACCTCACTAAATATGCGAACACCCGTCTCACCGCATGCAAGGTGACGGACGAGCTCATCACCCCACAATCATCACCGTTGGATAAGAAGGATGATGTGGAAGTCAAGAGTGAAAGAAATGGCCAGGTGGAATTGGATCCGTCATTGATTGGTAAGTTTGGTAAAGTTTTTTTCTCTGTAAAGGCTTGTTGCCGTAAAAAATTTAATTAGTCCGTCTTTTAGATTGTTCACAAATAAAAGACATGTATTGTCTCATTTGTAAATTAGAACAAAAATTTAAATAACACGTGACGTCAAAGAGTGGGAGCTTTTTCGCACAGAGTGATGTCAAACTCCTAAATTTTGATGACTTGTATCTTTGTTAACATAAAAAAGTTTAAATGAAAAACGGAAAAATATGTGTTTTTGTAATCTAAAATATGGACTAAATATAATGTAATTGTCTTGACCCTGGAAACATCCCTGGTTCGACTTCTGGCCGGGCTTTGTGGCGCCCTGCTTTCTCCACAATTTGATGTGTTGTTACGAACAGAAAGAAATATTATCTTTATTATGGCTAAAAATTTTAATTAGTCCGTCTTTTAGCTTATTCGAAAATAATAGACACATATTTTTTAATTTGTAAATTAAACTAAAAGTTACAAAGTATAGCCTGTTGAAATTACGCGTGACGTCACTCGGTGAGGCATTTTTACGGGAGCGAGTGACGTCAAAGACTCCCACTCGTAACTTTTCATGCCTTGTATTTTTGCTATTGTTTACTTGAAAGAAGAAAGGAAAAATAAGTGTCTTTTATTTTCATTAAGCTAAAAAACGGACTAATCACAATTTTAGCCATAAAGGAGTCTGCCCACTACACCGTACCATACCATGGCCGTGCTATGAACGTGTCAAGCACGGAAGGTAATACGATACGGCTTGCTTTGCCCACTGAAACGAGTCGACGGCGTTTAATGCCCGTATGATGCCCGTATGATGCTGGTATGGTGTCCGTATGCAACCCGTATGTTGCCCACCCGTAATTTGTGTGACTATTCATAGGAAGCCGTTTCATTATCGCAAGTGTATCGGTAATGCCTGGACGTCTGGGGAGTGGTTTTAAGAATAGGTATGGCTATTAAAAGATTAACTGTACAATTTGTACTAAGATTGTATAGGCTGGACTAAGCTCAGAGAAGGCATTTGAGACGCGTTTATAACGGTCCTCATACGCGGTTATAACCCGTATTATCACCGTGCGCGGAGCGTACCGGCACCGGCAAAATATTCTCGCCGACAATTCTGAACTGTCCGTGCATGGCACGCGACGGTGTTGGTCGGTGACGGAACGGTCTAATGGGCATCGTCTCATAGTTTTCAATACAAAGAATACTTTTTTGTCTGACACGTTCATAGCACGGCCATGGTATGATACGGTGTAGTGGGCAGACTCCTTAATAGCCTATTGTTCCATTTAGTTAAAAACCCGCCTGCCAAGTTTGGTGATCCGTCCACTGCTGGACATGACTAATTCTAACGTCTATGTCCAGCAGTGGATGTTGACAGGCCGATGATGATGATGATTATCTTTCCAGAAGAAGAAGTTAAGAAAGAAGAAGCAGATGATGTTCATGAGAACTTCTCGGATGCAGTGCTCGATGACTTCCCGAGTCAGGACCGGGATGACACTTCGGAAGATGACGTGCAACTGTCACAATTGAAACAGAGTAAGGAGAAGAAAGAGGGAAGAAAGAAGAGGGGGCGGAAGAAGAAGGGGGAAGAGGTTTCATTGGTATGAGCATATTTTGTAGTAGATGTAAGGAGGTGAGGATGTAAGGCAGCAACCTATCATCTTTTCGCTCCAAGCCAACCTCACCTGCCCGTGGTGCATCCTGCCGAATAACAAACGAGGCGTTGGCAACCGACTGGTGGCGGTATAACCATCACGATAGAAGGCGTAGCTAAATACCACAGACCGATGACGGGCAGCAGCGTCACCGGAGCGAGAAGCTACGCCCTGCTATCGCCTACCCGCCTGCCCTGACGATTATGGGTATATCCTCCAGATGTTTGAGTTTAAGTGGCGAACAACTGGAGAGGCCTATGTCCAGCAGTGGACTGGAATATTATAGGCTGATGATGATGATGATAGTCCACAAGTTAATGGTCCCTCAGCGAGCTATGGAAAGGGCTATGCTCGGCGTCTCTCTGCGGAATCGAATCCGAAATAAGGTCCGGCAGAGAACCGGAGACCGCATCTCGGCAAACGTAGTGTAGGACGCACTCAGGCCAGGTGGAGTGACGATTTGCGCGGGACGGTTGGCAACTGCTGGATGCGAGAAGCCCGGAATCGATCAAAGTGGCAAACATTGGGAGAGGCCTATGTCCAGCAGTGGACTGATACGGGCTGATGATGATGATATTTATTCATATATGTAAAGCACTTTCTTTCACAGCCTCAACCGAAAGTGAAGTCTGAAGATGCACAAGCGAAGAAACTTGGCAACTTGTCTGATGATCTCGTCGAAGCATTCACCATGACTGAAGAGGAGATGTGGGCGCTTCGGGCCCAGGACCTCGCTAGCAAGGTAACTTGGAAGTTGCCACGTGTTTTTTTTGTTTCATCAAAACTGTACATGTAATGTTTACTTACGATTACTTACGAACTTACGATTTTTGCTATTTTCCGGTAAATCTCAGTGAATTTTTATTCTCATCTAATTTTTTTTCCAATTGAGTAGCTCTATTTAAAACTTGTGTGTTATGCCAGCCTACTAGATGAGAATATATATTCTGAACGAGTAACAGTGTGATTTTCATCTAGTAACACTTATTTTAAATAGTGTTACTCGATCGGAAAAATAAACTCAAAAAGCAACATTCTGACTACAATGTGTATTTATTTCATTAAAAGGGCTGCAATGAGTAAAACTATATAAATATAAGATTCATTATTAAATCTATATTCATTATTTAAGAGAGGTAGGGCATAGCGAATATTCGCTCGAATTGAGCCGCCCGTCCGGGGAAGGACCTCCACCCCATAGAATACCGCAGTCAAATGAACTCTGGGTCGTGTTTCTGCCGATGAGTAGGGTTTCCCGAGCTCGTGGGGGGTTAGAGTTGGGCCGGCATGGCGGTGGCAACTGACAGGTAACCGACCAGTTACCTGCCCGTTGTCACAGCGACTTGGGCTTCTCTTTCGCTTTCCACCAGGCGTAGGGAAGCCATTATGTCGAGCCACTATAAAAATAAAAAAAACATTATTTATCATACTGTTTTGTTTCTAGGAATTTGCGAGCAGAAAATACAAATGCGAGTCTTGTCTGATGTCTTTCAACACCCAGTCTCTGATGACGGATCACATGAACGGGAAGCATAACGTGGTGAGTGATGTGTAATACTCTCAGGTCCGATTTCGGCCACAACCGATCATCGTCACGTATACTTTTAAGGTTGGGTATTGGAGCCGAGTGAAACGAGTAAAGTCTTGATTAGTGTTGATGCGTAGGATGCTCAAATAAAACCGCCACTTGCTATTGAATAACTTTTTTTTTTTTTTTTTTTTTTTTTTTCTAAATGACTACGATGATGGCCAGGACGGCCTTGTCATCATCACCGGACTGTTGGGGGAGCGGAAGGCTCTCACCCCTAGGTAAGCTAAGCAGCACAGCTAAGGGCGCCCCCTAGTGGGGCTCGGGCCTCGGCTTAGGGCGCTGCTGGGAGGGTCCCTACGGACGATATTTTGAGGAGAGGGGCGACCGGTTGCGGGCCGGTTTCGTGGACGGGAGAAAATTTTTTTATTCATCACACTCGAGGGGTTATGTGGTCGGAGAAAAATATTGATTGCGTGATTTAATTACATACAGCGCCATCTCTAATTTCAACACAGTACTACTTCCTTATTGAAATACAATTACTTATTTGTTTATAAATATTTTATGTTTTGAATGGAGGGATATTTAATTTATTATTTACTTTATATAATTTATGTATTTATTAATTTTTAACTTTATATTTTAATGTGACTAAACCGTATTAAACAATTAGAACTACTTGTTTATTAGCAACTAGCTGTGCCGGCGGCGTCGCACGCGTGGGACGTTTACATTTTTTTTATTTATTTATTTATTTACTAGCTGTGCCAGCGGCGTCGCACGCGTGGATATCGGGTTTCGAAAATAACGGACTTCCATAAAGTGGTGTCTGAATTTTAAGTTGTCGAGCTACTATAAAAAAAAGTTAGACCTCTAGCGATACATTGGTGAAAACCGCAATCAATTCCATGAGTATTTTTCGCGTGATGCTCGATGAAACATAGATAAAAATTTATTCCTTTTTCCCAACACTTCCCTTGACTGCTCTTCTCCTATTAATTGTAGCGTGATGAAATTTTATACTATAACCTGCCCAGGAGTATGAAGAATAATTGTACCAAGTTTCGTTAAAAGCCGTTGAGTAGTTTTTGTTTCTATGACGAACATACAGACAGACAAAAATTTTACTGATTGCATTTTTGGCATCAGTATCGATCACTAATCACCTCCTGATAGTTATTTTGAAAATATTTTATGTACAGAATTGACCTCTCTACAGATCTTCTTCTTATATATATAAAAGGAGAAACTGACTGACTGACTGACTGACATATCAACGCACAGCCCAAACGGCTAAACGTAGGCACTTGAAATTTGGAAGGGACGTAGCTTAGGTACCGTAGGGGTGCACTAAGAAAGGAATTCCCGAAATTCCCACGGGAACGGGAATTAGCGGGAAAATCCTTTTGTATGAAAAATCTAAACCGCTTAAGTTAGACGCTTGAAATTTGGCATGCAGGTACCTTAGTAAATATAAAGTTTAGTTATGGCTGTATTTTGAGAAATTCCCACGGGAACGGGAGTTAGCGGGAAAAAACTTTTGTATGTATAAATTTAAACACGCGGACGAAGTCGCGGGCAAAAGCTAGTTTATTATAAGTATGTATATGTCACCGGAAAATAGCAAGAATCGTAAGTTGATCAATTTCCTAGGTAGTTGATTAACTTTCGGAAAATAACAAACGGTAGTTGAAATGTATTACTTAACGCAATGGATTTCAGTTAGTTGATCAATTTACGGTAGCCTGACAGTCATTTAATAATTTACGATTTTGACACAAGTAAAATCGTCCTCAAATGGGCCAATCGTTGCTCAATGTACTATTTAACGGTGCACTATTACCCGTAACTTAATACACTGTTCCCTGATTGGTTGCCGGGATAACGCCACGTGAGCCATTGAACCAATCAACGTTCACCTAACCTTCGTCGGATGATTTTACGGCAAGACCCCGTAAAATGATCAACTTACTAAAATACATACGTTAAATAATACATTTCAACTGCCGTTTATTATTTTCCGGAAGTTAATCAACTACCTAGGAAATTGATCAACTTACGATTTTTGCTATTTTCCGGTGACATATATACCTTCGCGTTTTTATGCAGAAAGGCGACGTGTGCTACCAATGCGACGTCTGCAAATCGTACTTCTTGACCAAGGAGCACGTGCACGCCCACCGAGCCCTCCACCTCACCGGCTACCGCTGCACGCGCTGCGCACGCGCCTCCGCCCTGCGCCGCCTCGCGCGACAACACGCGCGCGTGCACGCGCAGACACAGCACGCGTGCCGCGACTGCGGGAAGGGCTTCAGGTGAGCATACTGACAGCACGCGCGACAACACGCGCGCGTGCACGCGCAGACACAACACGCGTGCCGCGACTGCGGGAAGGGCTTCAGGTGAGCATACTGACAGCACGCGCGACAACACGCGCGCGTGCACGCGCAGACACAACACGCGTGCCGCGACTGCGGGAAGGGCTTCAGGTGAGCATACTGACAGCACGCGCGACAACACGCGCGCGTGCACGCGCAGACACAACACGCGTGCCGCGACTGCGGGAAGGGCTTCAGGTGAGCATACTGACAGCACGCGCGACAACACGCGCGCGTGCCCGCGCAGACACAGCACGCGTGCCGCGACTGCGGGAAGGGCTTCAGGTGAGCATACTGACAGCACGCGCGACAACACGCGCGCGTGCACGCGCAGACACAGCACGCGTGCCGCGACTGCGGGAAGGGCTTCAGGTGAGCATACTGACAGCACGCGCGACAACACGCGCGCGTGCACGCGCAGACACAGCACGCGTGCCGCGACTGCGGGAAGGGCTTCAGGTGAGCAGCAGCGCGGCATACTGACAGCACGCGCGACAACACGCGCGCGTGCACGCGCAGACACAGCACGCGTGCCGCGACTGCGGGAAGGGCTTCAGGTGAGCATACTGACAGCACGCGCGACAACACGCGCGCGTGCACGCGCAGACACAACACGCGTGCCGCGACTGCGGGAAGGGCTTCAGGTGAGCATACTGACAGCACGCGCGACAACACGCGCGCGTGCCCGCGCAGACACAGCACGCGTGCCGCGACTGCGGGAAGGGCTTCAGGTGAGCATACTGACAGCACGCGCGACAACACGCGCGCGTGCACGCGCAGACACAGCACGCGTGCCGCGACTGCGGGAAGGGCTTCAGGTGAGCATACTGACAGCACGCGCGACAACACGCGCGCGTGCACGCGCAGACACAGCACGCGTGCCGCGACTGCGGGAAGGGCTTCAGGTGAGCATACTGACAGCACGCGCGACAACACGCGCGCGTGCACGCGCAGACACAGCACGCGTGCCGCGACTGCGGGAAGGGCTTCAGGTGAGCAGCAGCGCGGCATACTGACAGCACGCGCGACAACACGCGCGCGTGCACGCGCAGACACAGCACGCGTGCCGCGACTGCGGGAAGGGCTTCAGGTGAGCAGCAGCGCGGCATACTGACAGCACGCGCGACAACACGCGCGCGTGCACGCGCAGACACAGCACGCGTGCCGCGACTGCGGGAAGGGCTTCAGGTGAGCAGCAGCGCGGCATACTGACAGCACGCGCGACAACACGCGCGCGTGCACGCGCAGACACAACACGCGTGCCGCGACTGCGGGAAGGGCTTCAGTCTGTCTGTCTGTCTGTATGTTCGTAATAGAAACAAAAACTACTGGACGGATTTTAACGAAACTTGGTACGATTATTCTTCATACTCCTGGGCAGGTTATAGTATACTTTTCATCACGCATTCAATAGGAGCAGAGCAGTGACGGGAAGTGTCGGGGAAACGGAAGAAATTTTTATCTGCACGTTTGATCGCGCATCACGCAAAAACTACTGCGTGGAATTAAATTCGGTTTTCACCAATGTATTGCTAGAGGTCTAACTTAAAATTTAGGTACTATTTTATTTAAGTCCGTTATTTTTGAAACCCGATATCCACGCGTGCGACGCCGCCGGCACAGCTAGTTTATTTGTATTATTTTGTTTCAGCACACGATCGAAACTGTCTTACCACCGGACTAAGTATCACAAGGAGAAGCTTCAATGCGACTGTTGTGGAAAAGTGTTCGCGAGCAAGATGACGCTCAAGTATCATCTCAAGTGAGTGAAGTTCAATAGGCTGGCTCATCATCATCATCATCATCATCAGCCTATTACAGTCCACTGCTGGACATAGGCCTCTCCAGTTGTTCGCCACTTAGAGCAAACATCTGGAGGATATACCCATAATCGCCACGCTGGGCAGGCGGGTTGGCGATCGCAGGGCGTAGCTTCCTGCTCCGGTGACGCTGCTGCCCGTCACCGGTCTTTAGTATTTAGCTACGCCTTCAATTGTGATGGTTATACCGCCACCAGTCGGTTGCCAGCGCCTCGTTTGTTATTCGGCAGGATGCACCACGGGCAGGTGAGGTTGGCTTAAAAAATTTAATTAGTCCGTCTTAGGGGCAGCGCAGACGACAGACAATCCGTGACGCACTTTTTTGCAATTATATGCAGTAACGCACACGACGCGCAAAAATCTGTCGCGGATGTTTCACAGACTCAACGCACACGACGCACATCTTCGATCATTCTGTCGGCAGACCTAGACGCTCTTTTTAAGTGTCTCAGACGCAGACTCTATCGCACAAAAAGTGTCCCGGTTTGTGCCTCTAGGCCCAGCGTCCGCTTTGACCATGATCCTAGATTTAGCGAGTCTGGTATTACATTGAAGCGACTGCCATCTGACCTTCGTAACCCTCAGAAAGGGGAACCAGACAAATTTGGATCATGGTTACACATTCAGAATTAAACTGGATGTGCAGGTTTCCTCACGATGTTTTCCTTCACCACTAAGCTAGTGGTATAATTCCGCGCATAGATTTTTGCAAATCCAGAGGTGCGTGTCCCGCGCGGATTCGAACCGACGATCTCACGTATGTGAAGCGACGATCTTACCACTAGGCTACCACGGCTCCTAATTTTGACGTGCTGATATAAAAAAAAATTGACCTACCTATGTTTTTTTGCAGAAATGGTCTCTATTAACGGGACCTAATGCCCCGAAAAATATTGGATAGTGATTAAAAAGTCATCTTGTATTTGCTATGTTGACTAAAATATGCCCTTTATTATCCAGGATGCAGACTCAGGGTAAAGATGACAAGCCTAAAGAGAAGCTGTACATCCCTTGCCGGGGTTGTCCCAAAGTGTTCCACTCCAAGAAGAGCTACCAGGCACATGTGTAAGTACTCATCATCATCATCAGCCTGTTGCAGTCCACTGCTGGACATAGCTCCTGTTGTTCGCAACTTAGGGCAAACATCTGGAGGTTATACCCATAATCGCCACGCTGGGCTCGACATAATGGCTTCCCTACGCCTGATGGAAAGCGAAAGAGAAGCCCAAGCCGCTGTGACAACGGGCAAGTAACTGGTCAGTTACCTGTCAGTTGCCACCGCCATGCCGGCCCAACCCTAAACCCCCACGAGCTCCGGAAACCCTACTCACCGGCAGAAACACGACCCGGAGGTCATTCGGCTGCGGTATTTTATAGGGTGGAGGTCCTTCCCCGGACGGGCGGCTCAATTCGAGCGAAGATTCGCTATGCCCTACCTCTCTTAAAATCTTATCTATTTATTGATGTAAATAAAAAAAATAATTAATTACATATACAAAAAGTTTCCTCAAATAAACGTCTCGGTAAAGTCGTTGTATAGTGGGATCTTAGACCATAATAATTAAATTTCCAGAGTAATCCACAACGGTCTCACCTACCCCTGCCCGGTGTGCGGCAAGCTGTTCCAATGGAAGCGCAACCTAGCTCGACACATGCGCAACCACCGCGAGAGAGACGCCGGGAACACGCACGAGTGCCGGCCCTGCGGCAAGAGCTTCAGCAGCAGGGAGTGCTACGTCAACCACATGCGGCTGAGCAAGCGGCACGTGCCGGAGGACGCCTACGTGTACGCCCAATACTGCCTCAGTATATTGCCCAATAGTGCCTCAGTATATTGCCCAATACTGCCTCAGTATATTGCCCAATACTGCCTCAGTATATTGCCCAATAGTGCCTCAGTATATTGCCCAATACTGCCTCAGTATATTGCCCAATAGAGCCTCGGTATACTGCCCAATAGTGCCTCGGTATACTGCCCAATAGTGCCTCGGTATACTGCCCAATAGTGCCTCGGTATACTGCCCAACAGTGCCTCGGTATACTGCCCAATAGTGCCTCGGTATACTGCCCAATAGTGCCTCGGTATACTGCCCAATAGTGCCTCGGTATACTGCCCAATAGTGCCTCGGTATACTGCCCAATAGTGCCTCGGTATACTGCCCAACAGTGCCTCGGTATACTGCCCAATAGTGCCTCGGTATACTGCCCAATAGTGCCTCGGTATACTGCCCAATAGTGCCTCGGTATACTGCCCAATAGTGCCTCGGTATACTGCCCAATAGTGCCTCGGTATACTGCCCAATAGTGCCTCGGTATACTGCCCAATAGTGCCTCGGTATACTGCCCAATAGTGCCTCGGTATACTGCCCAATAGTGCCTCGGTATACTGCCCAATAGTGCCTCGGTATACTGCCCAATAGTGCCTCGGTATACTGCCCAATACTGCCTCAGTGTACTGCTCAATACTGCCCCAGTATACTGCCAGATACTTCCTCATTGTACTGCCCAATACTTCCTCATTGTACTGCCCAATACTGCCTCAGTATACTGCCCGAAACTGATCAATACTGCCACAATATACTGCCTCAGTATACTGCCACAGTGTACTGTCTCAGTATACTGCCAAAAACTAGCGTTATTTATTTCTTTCTTTCTTCTTTGCAGCCATGCGTGTAACTACTGCGGTAAGAAATTCGCCTCAAAATGGTGTATGGTGGACCATATCGACTGGGATCACCTCAAGAGGATCAAGTATCAGTGCAGCGTTTGTTTTAAGGTATGTGAACAACTTCTCACTACGACTCACTATGACCTCACTCCGCCTGATGGTAAGCGGTCGCGAGGTCCAAATGTTAGGTCGACAGGCACCATAGAACAAACCTAAGAGAGGTAGGGCGAATCTTCGCTCGAATTGAGCCGCCCGTCCGGGGAAGGACCTCCACCCTATAGAATACCGCAGCCAAATGACCTCAGGGTCATGTTTCTGCCGGTGAGTAGGGTTTCCGAAGCTCGTGGGGGGGATTAGGGTTGGGCCGGCATGGCAGTGGCAACTGACAGGTAACTGACCAGTTACTTGCCAGTTGTCACAGCGGCTTGGGCTTCGCTTTCGCTTTCCATCAGGCGTAGGGAAGCCATTATGTCGAGCCACTATAAAAAATAAATAAAAAAATAAACCCACCGCGCCTGTCGCCCTCACCCTGAAGGCCCACTGAGATGCCGTTTCACGCCCCGCCTGGAGAACCCAGGATTGTAAGAGGAAGGAAACACATGAGCTGGAAGGTTTGAAGTGTGTACGTTTGTTTTTTTTCATGTAGCTCGACATAAATGAATTGTTAATGATTTAATTTAATTCAATGTAATATTGATAATGATGTAATCTATACTTACTTATCTTAACTAATATTATAAAGCTGACGAGTTTGTTTGTTTGTTTGTTTGAACGCGCTAATCTCAGTAACTACTGGTCTGAATTGAAAAATTCTTTTTGTGTTGAATAGACCATATCGAGGAAGGCTTTAGGCTATATAACATCACGCTGCAACTATTAGGAGCGAAGAAATAATGGCAAATGTAAAAAAAAACGGGGAAAAAATAACTATTCCACGCGGACGAAGTCGCAAGCACAGCTAGTAGTATAATATTTCGAATGGACTGAATTTCAACAATTAATGTCATAACCATATTATATGTTGAAATAATTATTCTATTCTATAATAGCTTCCCTACGCCCTCTAGTATATCGCAGCCAAATGACCTCAGGGTCATGTTTCTGCCGGTGAGTAGGGTTTCCGAAGCTCGTGGGGGTTAGGGTTGGGCCGGCATGGCGGTGGCAACTGACAGGTAACTTACCAGTTACTTCCCCGTTTTTACAGCGATTTGGGTTTCTTTTCGCTTTCCATGATGCGTAGGGAAGCCATCATGTCGAGCTACTAATAAAAAAAAAACCTTCAAAGGACGTTTTTATTTTATTAGACAGGCTCGGTGGCTCATTTGGTAGTGACCTCTGCCCTCTGAGCAAGGGTCGTGGGTTCGATTCCCGCACATTACAAACATTTGTGTTCATGAACATGTCTGTTTGTATTTGTCTGGTGTTTCTATGTAAATATGTGTATTTATTTACAAAAAAAAAACTGTATCTAAGTAAGTTTATCAGTTGTCTAGTACCCATAGTACAAGCTTCGGCTTAGTTTGGGGCTAGGTGGCGCTGTGTGGCCCAGCGTGGTATGTCTTGGTTATTTATTTATTATTATTTTACAGCCTTTCAAAACGGCCAAGATTATGGTGAACCATATGAGAAATATTCATGAGGGCAAGAAGAAAGAGCCGGACGGGGAACACCTGTGTGAGGTCTGCGGCAAATCTTATAAGGTCAGTGCGTGGCACTACTCCTATATATCTGTCACCGGAAAATAGCAAGAATCGTAAGTTGATCAATTTCCTAGGTAGTTGATTAACTTCCGGAAAATAAAACGGCAGTTGAAATGTAATTATTTAACGTATGTATTTTAGTAAATTGATCATATTACGGGGTCTTGTCGTAAAATCATCCGACGAAGGTGAGGTGAACGTTGATTGGTTCAATGGCTCACGTGGCGTTATCCCGGCAACCAATCAGGGAACAGTGTATTAATGTACGGGTAATAGTGCACCGTTTAATTAGTACATTGAGCAACGATTGGCCCATTTGGGGACGATTTTACTTGTGTCAAAATCGTAAATTATAGGCTATACCGTAAATTGATCAACTAACTGAAATCCATTGTGTTAAATAATACATTTCAACTACCGTTTGTTATATTCCGAAAGTTAATTCAACTACCTAGGAAATTGATCAACTTACGATTCTTGCTATTTCCGGTGACATATCTATTCGGAAACTTTGAATGAGAATCAGCCAGCAGTCCACTGCTGACATATGCCTCTCCCAATGTTCGCCATTAGATCGATCTTGGGCTTCTGGCAAACTAAAATTCAAAATGTAAATTTCCCAAACTGAATGAATGAATCTTCGCTCGAATTCAACCGCCCGTCCGGGGAAGGACCTCCACCCTATAGAATACCGCAGCCAAATGACCTCTGAGTCGTGTTTCTGCCGGTGAGTAGGGTTTCCGGAGCTCGTAGGGGTTAGGGTTGGGCCGGCATGGCGGTGGCAACTGACAGGTAACTGAGCAGTTACTTGCCAGTTGTCACAGTAGCCTGGCTTCTCTTTCGCTTTCCATCAGGCGTAGGAAAGCCTACTATAAAAAAAAAAACCTTACCCGACCGGAATCGAACCCGAAACCTTTCGATTTCTAATCTCATCCTTTTCCCAACAGACGGTGAAGCGTCTCAAAGGCCACGTGTGGGCAATGCACACCAACCGCTCGACCAGCAAGAGTTACAAGTGCAAGCTGTGCCCGGCACCTTCACTTGGCAGACCAGCATATACAAGCACGTGAAGATGATGCACGACGGCGGCAAGCGGCCCAAGGTAACTGCCGCCGAATTTGACAGTGGCAACTAAACGGAACTGATTTGTGAGTGGCAACTGAACGGCAACTGATTTGTGAGTGGCAACTGAGCGGCAACTAGGATGAGGGTGCAAGGTACCGGCAACAAGTGGCAACTGGCCGTCAACTTGGGTCGCCGACCAGTTGCCGCGACCCTAGAAGCTCGTAATAGCTTCAATATCTGCCGTTCCTAGTTGCCATAGCTACTAAAATCGATTATGGTAACTTGAGAACTAATCAAAATAGCAACTAATTTCAAAAAGGCAACTAGGAAAGACAGTCCGTAGTGCCATAGGTATAGGCCTAACGGCTCGCTGCTACAGCGAATTTGAGCGGCAATGGATAGGAAACTAGACGCCAGATCGTTGCCGCATCCACTAGTACACCACAGTCACGGCTGCACAGTCCGCGTCCCAAAGGCCACATGTGGGCAATGCACACCAATCGCTCGACCAGCAAGAGTTACAAGTGCAAGCTCTGCCCGGCCACCTTCACTTGGCAGACCAGCATATACAAGCACGTGAAGATGATGCACGACGGCGGCAAGCGGCCCAAGGTAACTGCCGCCAAATTTGACAGTGGCAACTGAACGGCAACTGATTTGAGAGTGGCAACTCAACGGCAACTGATTTGTGAGTGGCAACTGAGCGGCAACTAGGATGAGGGTACAAGGTACCGGCAGCAAGTGGCAACTGGCCAGTGGTTGCCGCGATCTAGAAGCTGTAATAGCTTCAAAATCTGCCGTTCCTAGTGGAATGACGGCCCGTTGCCATAGCCACACAACTTTAAAATGCCAACTAATTGCCGTTGCCGCAGTTACATCATGTAATAGGCACAACACAATTGGCAATGGCAACTGGTAGGCAACTAGGAATGACGGCCCGTTGCCATAGCTACTAAAATCGATTGTGGTAACTTGAGAACTAAATAAAATAGCAATTGATAGGCAACTAATTTCAAAAAGGCAACTAGGAAAGAGTCCTTTGCCATATGTATAGGCCTAACGGCTCGCTGCTACAGCGAATTTGAGCGGCAATGGATAGGAAACTAGATGCCAGATCGTTGCCGCATCCACTAGTACACCACAGTCACGGCTGCACAGTCCGCGTCCCAAAGGCCACGTGTGGGCGATGCACACCAATCGCTCGACCAGCAGAGTTACAAGTGCAAGCTGTGCCCGGCCACCTTCACTTGGCAGACCAGCATATACAAGCACGTGAAGATGATGCACGCCGGCGGCAAGCGGCCAAGGTAACTGCCGCCAAATTGACAGTGGCAACTAAACGGCAACTGATTTGAGAGTGGCAACTCAACGGCAACTGATTTGTGAGTGGCAACTGAGCGGCA
>CM062106.1:6656304-6677327 GCA_031163375.1 Conogethes punctiferalis | reverse complement strand
ATGCACCCGATAGAAGACTGAAAGTCCAGCAACCTTACGACGATGATCAAGACTCTGATACCACTTGGGTGGCAAACAAGCCTACGGCCCCGCCTGATGTTAAGCCGGTTACCGCAGCCTATGACGCCTGCAACACGGGCGCATCACGCCTGGGTTGTCCACCCCCCTAACCACGGCTGCTCGTACAGCTTAAGCCCTCCTTCCCGGCAGAAACACGACCGGAGGTCATTTAGCTGCGATATTCCATAGGGTACTTGGGCGTGGGCGGCTTATTTCGAGCGAAGATTCGCTATGCCCTAGCTCTCTTCATCATCAGCCTATTGCAGTCCACTGCTGGGCGTAGGCCTTTCCAGTTGTTTGTCACTTAGAGCAAACATCTGGAGGATTATACACATAATCGCCACGCTGCTGGGCAGGCGACGGTTGACGGTCGCAGGGCGTAGCTACCTCGCTCCGGTGACGCTGCTGCCGTCATCGGCCTGTGGTATTTAGCTACGCCTTCAATTGTGATGGTTATACCCATACGGTCGGTTGTCAGCGCCTCGTTTGTTATTCGGCAGGAGGAATGCACACGGGTGAGGTTGGCTTGGAGCGAAAAGATGATAGGTCGCTCCTTACACCTCTCTTGTCTGGACAATTTAGGAAAGGGACTTTTCTACATTCTTCCAGATCTGGTTGCCGTGGGGGAGGCGCTCCCGGTCATAGCCTACTCGTAGTAAATGGGAAACGTTTGTTTTAAAATAGGTAGTTGGTCTTTTATTAAGTAAAGATACAAACATAGGTACATAACGTCACGCCTTTCTCTCAGAGGGGTAGGGCACGTACTTTCCATTTGTACGTTTCCCTACCCTATCCGTAGAAAAGAACCACCCCATCTCTCTTCTCTCTCTTCTCTCTCTCTTCTCTCTCTTCTCTCTCTTCTCGCTCTACTCTCTCTTCTATCTCTTCTATCTCTTCTCTCTCTTCTCTCTCTTCTCTCCTTATCTCTTCTCTCTTCTATCTCTTCTCTTCTCTGCTCTCTCTTCTCTCTCTCTCTCTCTTCTCTCTTCTCGAAGGGGTCGTAGCAGACGAATGAATATCAAGAAATGGGGCAGCAGCTTTACCTGGGTACAATTAAAACCTACTGCGGTCACCAAACCGCCTGCTAAGCGTGATGACTAAGCCACGTCTCCCAACATTTTTTTTAGTAGCACGGCATAATGGCTTCCCTACACCTGATGGATGTAAGGGAGCGACCTATCACCTTTTCGCTCCAAGCCATCCTCACCTGCCCGTGGTGCATCCTGCCGAACAACAAACGAGGCTCTGGCAAACCGACGGTGGCGGTAAACCCATCACGATAGAAGGTGTAGCTATATACCACAGGCCGATGACGGGCAGCAGCGTCACCGGAGCAAGAAGCTACGTCGCCAACCCGCCTGCCCAGCGTGGCGATTATGGGTATATCCTCCAGAAGTTTGCCCTAGGTGGCGAACAACTGGAGAGGCTTATGTCCAGCAGTGGGACTGCGATAGGCTGATGATGATGACACCTGATGGAAAGCGAAAGTGATAGTCCCAGTTGCTTTGTCAACGGGCAAGTAACTGGTCAGTTGCCTGTCGGTCGGTTACCGATGCAGCGGTCACCACACGAGCTCTGGGAGACCCTACTCGCCGGCAGGAAACACGACCCGGAGGTCATTGGCTGCGGTATTCTATAGGGAGGTCCTTCCCGGACGGGCGGCTCATTCGAGCGAAGATTCGCTACGCCTCATCTCTACTTAGTTCAATAGCAGAAGTTTGTTGCTGATTTACAGTGCTAGTGTTATTAAAAATACTTACTAATGCCATTTTTGTCTTTTTAGGTCGCTGAACCGAGTCCAACTGTACTGACAACCGATTATAACTACATTCCGGTTAATTCAGCAAAAAGGACTTTTTCTGGCATTGTGTCTAAAAATGTCTTAAAATAAATTACAAATCTGTTAGAATCTTGTTGTTTTTTCTATCATCATCGTGAAAAAGTCCATTCTGGACATGGGCCTGTCCAGTTGTGCTCGGCTTTGGGCAAACATCTGGAAGCTTTACCCATAATCAGGGCCGTCTTAAGTCTATTCGGCACCGGGGTGGCGGGACTCATTATGCAGGCGGCAGAAATAAATAAAATACTTTATTTCTTTTACAAAGGTTTACATAACTAAAGTAAAAAAGGGAGAGTGACGAAATCAACCAAGAAGTGGACTGATATAAGCTGATGATGATGATCATCGCCCAATCGGCAGTCTTTAGCAGTTCACTGCTGGACATAGGTAGTAAAATGACAATAATAGGCTATTATGGTCAAAAATTGTAATTAGTCCGTCTGTTAGCTTATTCAAAAATAAAAGACACGTATTTTTTATTGAGGATAGGGATTCAAGGGAGTGACCTATCACCTTTTCACTCCAAGCCATCCTCACCTGCTCGTGGTGCATCCTGCTGAACAACAAACGAGGCTCTGGCAAACCGACTGGTGGCGGTAAAACCATAACGATAGAAGGCGTAGCTAGATATCACAGGCCGATGACGGGTAGCAGGCGTCACCGCAAGCAAGAAGCTACGTCCTGCGATCGCCAACCCGCCTGCCCAGCGTGGCGATTATGGGTATATGAAATTTGAAATGAAATATTTATTTATTAACATCCTCCAGATGTTTGGCCTAGGTGGCGAACAATTGGAGAGGCCTATGTCCAGCAGTGGACTGTAATAGGCTGATGATGATGATGATGATTTTTTTACTTGTAAATTAGATAAAAATTACAAAGTTGTACCCCGTTGAAATTACGCGTGACGTCACTCGGTGAGGCATTTTTACGGGAGCGAGTGACGTCAAAGACTCCCACTCCTAACTTTTGACGCCTTGTATCTTTGCTATTGTTTATTTGAATGGAAAAAGAAAAATACGTGTCTTTTATTTTTGAATAAGCTATAAGACGGACTAATTACTACAATTTCTGACCATAATAGCCTATTACTACTGACGTGCTTTTCAGCGCGAAAACGTTATCCGTAAGTAATTATTTACGTTACGATTAACTAACATGGATGGATTATGCACGTACCCGCAATAAAGTACTAGTGAAGTTTCTCATTGTAAGTGACTGTATGGTTTTTTAATGAGGAAATAAATATTCTTTAAACCTAACAGAGAATATGAACAAATGAAATATCCAAAGCGCTTGACAGCCGCCCGCACCTCTTGCACCCCCCTGGTAGAGACGGCCTTGCCCATAATATACTGTCACCGGAAAATAGCAAGAATCGTAAGTTGATCAATTTCCTAGGTAGTTGAATTAACTTCGGAATATAACAAACGGTAGATGAAATGTATTATTTAACGCAATGGGTTCAGTCATTTAATAATTACGATTTTGACACAAGTAAAATCGTCCTCAAATGGGCCAATCGTTGCTCAACGTACTATTTAACGGTGCACTATTACCCGTTAAATTAATACACTGTTCCCTGATTGGTTGCCGGGATAACGCCACGTGAGCCATTGAACCAATCACGTTCACCTCACCTTCGTCGGATGATTTTACGGCAAGACCCCGTAAAATGATCAATTCACTTAAATACATACGTTAAATAATACATTTCAAACTGCCGTTTATTATTTTCCGGAAGTTAATCAACTACCTAGGAAATTGATCAACTAACTCACTCTCAGTTTGTAATGACCGAACGCCTCCATCCAGTGCAACTACAAACAACGGTTCCTTGCCCACCCACCAAAATGTAAATAAAATTGTTATGTTTAGTGATGAATTTGGTAAAAATATGGGCCTCTTATTAAGTACCTACCATGGGGACAAGCCGGTTTTGAATCACTGTTTCCCAAACCTACCGCTGGAGATTAATTATAAAACAAATAAGTATGTACAATTTTGATCAAAACTCCACACTTATAATATGACATCCAATAGAGAAAATATAAATAGAACAGAATTTATGAGATGTTTGAATTTTTAAATTCATTGAAGGTCAAAATATTGTTATGTTTACACTGCCCTTCAGTGAGTGTTTGCCACAGACAGAAAATGAAAATAGATATAAAATTAATTTATTGATGAATAAATTGACATGTAATAATTATAAATTCCATGTAATTGACTGTAACTCTATGACATTTAACATATCGAAAAAATTGTATTTGACAAAAGATAATATATTTTATTTATCTAATACTATAAAAAGACAAATAGCAATATCGCTATCATATTTTATTAAGTGTTCAGCCCAAGAACTTGGCTACTCAACTTGCTTTTATTGAGCAGAAGAATGACATTGAGAACTTGAAAATTACTTCATGTAATTTAAATTATACCACAAGACAATAGAGGATAACTCTAGCAATGTAATTATGTCAACAAAGGGAAAGTCCGACAGTTAAATATTATTCATCAAAATATACAAGGCTTTCCTGGCAAAGAACTTGAATTAGAATTATATTTAAATGAAAAAATATACATGTTGTATGTATGACCGAACATTGGTTAAGACATTTTGAGTTGTTAATTAGTATTGATAATTACAAGGTCATTAGTTCGTTCACTAGGAGTGCTGCGATTAGGGGTGGGTCACTGATATTAGTTGAAAATAGTCTAAAGTCAAAAGACCGTAAAGATGTATCATCACTCTCCATTGAGCGAACCATTGAGCTATCCTGTGCAGAGCTTGAGCAGTACATCATTGTCTGTGTGTATAGGCCCCCTTCTGGTGATTTCAATTTATTTGAATCTACTATGGAGGAGGGCTTAAATAAAGTATGTAAAGGTTATAAAAAAGTAGTTGTATGTGGGGACTTTAATATAAATATTTTAGATAATTCACAGACTTCAGTCAGGTTCCTAAATTTATTTAAATCTTATGATCTTTTTCAGCTCTTTGATGAACCTACTCGAATAACACCCACATCAGCTACTTGTCTTGATAATATTTTTTGTAACTCCAAACCAATCAATAAATCAATAATTAACTTTATAAATTCGGACCACAGTGGCCAAATGGCAGTATTTGAGCGCCATCATGACCGTAAGTCAGTTAACTTCGTATATCGACCTATCACTGTAAATCGCATTGAGAGATATAAAAAAGACATAGATTATAAAATCTCTCAAATATCTTACACTGAGAATAATAGGGATATTGATCAAATGTATGCAAAGCTATTTGACACAATTAAAAATGAATTTAATACAGTGTTTACTAAGAAAGAGGTTAAGGTAGACAACACTAAAACAAAATTTAGTGATTGGGCTACTCCAGGAATTTATAACAGTAGAAGAAAGTTATTCGAACTCTATGAACTTAAAGCCACTTCAAAAGATGAGAATATTATAGAACATGTTAGAAAATATTCGAAACTTTTTAAGAAAGTTTGTATAATGGCGAAGGCAAATTATCTTAAAGAAAAAATTAAAAATTCAAAGGATAAAGTTAAAGCCACCTGGAAAATAATCAATAAAGAGACTTGTAAAACTCGATCACATAATCACAAGATCTCTCTTAAAATAGGTGACAATTGTCTTAGTTCTGACGCAGAGGTAGCCGCAGCATTTGAAACTTATTTTTCCAATATACCTTTAATAACAACAAGTAAAATAAATTCTTGTCCGCTTGCAGCTGAATCTCTTCTCAAAGCAAATGTGGATGAATGTTTCAACAATTTTAAATTTAGCCATATTGATTATATAACGATTTTAGAAACTTTTAACGAACTTAACTTAAAAAAGACAGAGGATTTGTGGGGAATTTCAGTAGTGGTATTAAGAACCATTATACCCACCATTGCCTCACATTTAGCAATCATATTTAATGAGTGTGTAGATATAGGTCAGTTTCCAAATTTGATGAAATACAGTAAGATTGTTCCTTTATTTAAGTCTGGTGAAAGAAGTGACCCATCCAATTTTAGACCTATTTCTGTTTTACCAGCGCTTAGTAAGATCTTTGAAAAAATAATTTTTAACCAATTAGTATTTCACTTTAAGGAAAATGAGTTATTGCATAAAAAGCAATTTGGTTTTACAAAAGGTAAGTCCACTACTGATGCAGGAGTGGCGCTGATGAAACATATATTTGGTGCTTGGGAAAACAAGCAGGATGCAGTAGGTGTTTTCTGCGATTTATCTAAGGCATTCGATTGCGTTAATCATGAAATCTCACTTCTGAAGTTGCGGCATTATGGCGTCTCGAATGTTGCTTTAAGTTTGTTAGAGTCCTATCTAACTGACAGAATTCAAAAAGTTGTTATTAACGGAATTGATTCTTCTGGCGCCTTACTACGTATGGGAGTGCCCCAGGGCTCTATATTGGGACCATTGCTGTTTTTAATATATATAAATGACCTTCCTTATTTTGCTGAAGGCTTATGTGAGACGGTATTGTTTGCGGATGACACTTCTCTAATTTTTAAAACTGACAGACATAAGCAAGTATCTGACGAAGTAAATAATGCTCTCTCGCAGGTATTGCATTGGTTTAACACAAATAATTTACTTTTAAATTCTAATAAAACAAAATGTATTAAATTCACGATGCCTAATGTGAGGCAAGTAAATACTAATATAATTATGAATGGTGAACACATTGAGCTTGTTGAGTCTACGACCTTTTTAGGGATTACTGTGGATTCCAAGTTACAGTGGGCTCCTCATATAGAAGCCCTGGCAGGAAGACTCAGTTCAGCTGCATATGCAGTTAAAAAAATTAGGCAACTCACTGATATTGAAACGGCGAGACTTGTTTATTTTAGTTACTTCCATAGTGTTATGTCATATGGTTTGCTCCTATGGGGATCAGCTTCTGACATACAAACTATTTTTGTATTACAGAAGAGGGCGATCCGTTCTATATATGGACTTAAATCTCGCGAATCACTTAGAGAATTATTTAAAGAAATTAACATCCTAACTGTGGCATCACAGTACATATTTGACTGCATTATGGTTGTACGTAAGAATATACATTTATATAGTAAAAACTCAGATCTTCATCAGTTCAACACTAGAATTAAGAGCAAACTTGCTGTTTCCAATCTCAGGCTTCGTAAAACTGGTAACTCATTCATAGGACAAAGTGTAAAAATGTTTAACAAAATACCGCAAAATATTGTTGATCTACCTATACATAGATTTAAATCTCGCATTAAGTCCATTTTAATGTCAAAAGGTTATTATAAAGTACAAGATTATATGGATGACAATATTACATGGACATGATAGTCTGCTCGCTTGCGCTTTTTAAAACGATATTATTGTATTGTATTATATATTTTAAAAAAGGCTAACTGTTGAGTTTGTTGCGGCACTTCTTCTCAGCAGGCTACACGTCGAAGTGCTGGTAGGAAAAAAGTTTGACGTGCAAAAGTATTACTAGTGAATCTATTTGCTGAAATAAACTATTTTATTATTTTATTTTATTTTATTTTAACGATTCTTGCTATTTTCCGGTGACATTACCACCGCGATTGCAAGGCGTAGCTCCTCGCTCCGGTGACGCTGCTGCCCGTCACCATTTTCTATCCTACATTGAAGTCGACAAAATAATGCATCTTTTACTAAGTGAAGATATAATATTAAAAATACATCGTAATGGCTATTGCAGTTCACTGCTGGTTAAGGCCACTCCAGTTGTTCGCGGCTTCGGGAAAACGTCTGCTATACGGCAGGATATGTACCCAATATAGCCATAATAAAGGGATGTAAAGGAGCTACCTATCACCTTTTCGCTCCAAGCCATCCTCACCAGCCCGTGGTGCATCCTGCTGAACAACAAACGAGGCTCTGGCAAACTGACTGGTGGCGGTAAAACCATAACGATAGAGGTGTAGCTAAATACCAGAGGCCGATGACGGGCAGCAGCGTCACCGGAGCAAGAAGCTACGCCCTGCGATCGCCAACCCGCCTGCCCAGGGTGGCGATTATGGGTATATCCTCCAGAAGTTTTCCCTAGGTGGCGAACAGCTGGAGAGGCCTATGTCCAGCAGTGGACTGCAATAGGCTGATGATGATGATGATGATAGCCATAATCGCCACGCTGGACAAGCAGGTTGGCGATCGCAGGGCGTAGCTTCTCGCTCCGGTGACGCTGCTGCCCGTCATCGGTCTGTGGTATTTAGCTACGTATATCGGCAGGATGCACTACGGGCAGGTGAGGGTGGCTTGGAGCAAAAAGATCATAGGCCGCTCCCTTACATCCCTATTTATTCCGAAACCATAAGAACAATAATAGAGACACTGCTACCAAGTTTCACTTGGTAGGTAAGTAGGTGTATTCTGCGAATCGCATTAAGATTTTTGCACAAAAATAGGAAAAAAAAAACAATACGTTTTGGGGTTCCGCAAACTTAGAACTGAAACTGAAAAATTAGTTTATTTTTTGGACTTACATAAAGTAAAGACGGGCCTTTTAAAAAAAATGCGCCATTATAATATCATTCATCTTCTATATTACTTACTAGCTGTGCCAGCGGCGTCCCACGCGTGGATATCGGGTTTAAAAAATAACGGACGTCCATAAATTGGTAACTAAATTTTAAGTTAGACCTCTAGCAATACATTGGTGAAAACCGCATTCGATTCCATGCAGTATTTTTTGCGTGATGCGCGTTCAAACATACAGATAAAAATTTCTCCCTTTTTCCCAACATTTCCCTTCACTGCTCTGCTGCTATTGATCGTAGAGTGATGAAAAATTACTATAACCTGCCCAGGAGTATGAAGAATAAATGTACTAAGTTTCGTTAAAATCCGTTCAGTAGTTTTTGTTTCTATAACGAATATACAGACAGACAGACAGACAAAAATTTTACTGATTATACTGACTCGTTTGGTAGTACCAAATGAGCCATCGGGCCAGTCAAATTATTTTGGTTTTAAATTGTTAATTATTTTGGTTACTTAGGCGGGACGACAAGCGCAATAGGTTTGATCTATTATGCCCGTATTTTTTTTTTTTTTTTTTATAAATAACTAGCCCAAGACATGCCACGCTGGGCCACACAACGCCACCTAGCCCCAAACTAAGCCGAAGCTTGTACTATGGGTACTAGAAAACTGATAAACTTACTTAGATACATTTTTTTTTTGTAAATAAATACATATTATACATAGAAAACACCCAGACCAATACAAAACAGATATGTTCATGAACACAAATGTTTGTACTGTGCGGGAATCGAACCCACGACCCTTGGCTCAGAGGGCAGAGGTCACTACCAAATGGGCCACCGAGCCTGTCATGCCCGTCGACCTAACATTTGGACCTCTCGACCGCTTACCATCAGGTGGAGTGAGGTCATCCTGAAAGCTCTGCTTATAAAAACAAAAATGAAACTTAACGACCCATCATCTTTTCAAGCATATGCTGTCCGTGGTCCTGCCGAATAACAGACTCTAGCAACTGACTGGTGGCAGTATAACCAACACAATTGAAGGCGTAGCTAAATACCACAGACTGATGACGGGCAGCAGCGTCACCGGAGCGAGGAGCTACGCTCAAGATACACAACCCGCCTGCCACAAGTGGCGATTATGGGTATATCCTCCAGATGTTTGCCCTAAGTGGCGAACAACTGGAGAGGCCTATGTCCAGCAGTGGACTGCGATAGGCTGAAAATGATGAATAGGTTCGGAACATTATCAACGCGAGTTCAACTTGCACTTGGCCGGTTTTTATATAACCACTGCATCTAATTAACGTCAAAACAAAATGAACGAGTATATAATGTTGCTGCTCCAAAAATAACAAACCATTGTTTGAAGACTTTTAAGCAAACAGCAACATGAAATCACTCTTAATTCTCGTCACCATAATTGCTGCCGTAAGTTAATTCAGTATTTAAATGTATTATATATAATAGGTATAACTATATTTATTTGCTAGTTGTGCCAGCGGCGTCGCACGCGTGGATATCTGAGGCCCTACTACAGAAAACGAAAACAAACGTTCATCAAACAAACAAAATCGTTCGTTGAACGGATCGCGTATTTTTGCCCCATAAATCTCTCTCATTTGTCCCTCCCGTGTTCTAATATATCAATTAAATTGTTGAAAATCGACGTTGAAGAATTTTAGTTCGTATATTCGACACGGGAGGGACAAATGGCGGGATTTATGGTACCAAAGTACGCGATCCGTTCAACGAACGATCGTTTTCGTTTTTGGGAGTAGGGCCCCAGGTTTCCAAAATAAAGGACTTCGAGCAGTCGATCCCAACTGCTTGAAGCAGACCGTTTAAATGCTATTTTGGTGTTTTTTTTATAGATCAGCTCAGTCGCAAGCTCACCAATTCCGGATCCAACTTCAATGGTATCAGTTAATGGTAAGATGAATTGAAGAAAAATTAGAAAAAGATATAATATAGCAAAACATCACATACATTGCTCTGATCCCAAAGTATGTAGCTTGAGAACTTGTGTTATGGGTATCGGAACAACGAAGGCACCACAAATATAATATACTTAAATACAAATGTAAATACACAGACACGGAACAAACACAAGTGTTCATCACATGATGTTTGTCCCGGGTGGGGATAAGTATTTATTTGTGGTACCTTCGTTGTTCTGATACCCATAACACAAGTGCTTAAGCTACTTACTTTGGGATCGGAGCAATGTATGTGATGTTGTAGAATATTTATTTATTTAATTATTATTATCCTTTCAGGTGCGTGCGTAATTATAGTTAATAACCATGTTTTTCCTTGTTAATCCCGGTTATTATCATTGTTTAATAAATATCACTTTTTGTTAAAGCAACATTTTATAATAGTTTTATTTTTTATTCAAATAACTTTTACGGTTTCTGTACGGGCATGAGCATTTCCTCCCGACCCGCCAAGGGTCAAAATGTCCGGGCAGGAGCGGTGGTTGTAAGGCACCGCATCCCGCCAGCCAGAAATATATGAGGTTAGGAAGGGAACCTAACTCCCTAGTGATCCTAGAGTCCCTTTACCCCTAAGACGCTAAGTCCCTAGACCCGCCTAACCGTGAAAATATATACTTATATCTTAATCTTAATAACTAATATTATAAAGCTGAAGAGTTTGTTTGTTTGTTTGAACGCGCTAATCTCAGGAACTACTGGTCCGAATTGAAAAATTCTTTTTGTGTTGAATAGACCATTTATCGAGGAAGGCTTTAGGCTATATAACATCACGCTGCAACTATTAGGAGCGAAGATATAATGGAAAATGTATGTTCGCGCGCAAGGTGAGCGCGGAGTGTTAGCCAACGCGGGGGGCGGGGGGAAACGATCCGCGACCGCGATGCCCCGCGCTGCCCCGCACCGCCCCCTCTCAGCCGCCTGGAGCACTGGGACGCCGGGAAGCGGAGTCGACGACGGAACTCGGACGCAGACGCAGCTGCCACGCACTCCGAATATAATCCCTCCACAATTATCAAAGTTTCAATGTAAAAAAAAACGGGGAAAAAATAACTATTCCACGCGGACGAAGTCGCGAGCACTGCTACTAAATAATAGATGTAGGACGCTCGCTCCCGGGATGCCCGGGGTAGCGAGCAGGAAGAGACAGGACGGTAGGTAGGTGGTGCGGACCCGCTGCCAGCCGCGCAGACTCACGCGACTGATCATAGTGACGGCTAAGGGTGTCTTGGCCGCAGCGGGGGGAAATGAGACCCAACACAGACGGTTGAAATCTGTTTATTGTTAATTCTAACTGGTCTTATATACTATGGTTTATTGTATGCACACTTTCGAGGGTATTCGCTTGTGTTTCGTCGGTGTAAAGTGCCGACGCTGCACTCGCTGGGTCCATCGGTCAGGTCGCTGCATCTAGGTCGCTGCTGACGGCTGCATCATGTACGACGTAGCTCGTACAGTTTCAAAACTCGTGAATTTCAACTTTCGTATGCACAATTTGCTTTTGCTTAAAATTCAATTTAAGTTTTTTATCTATATTATGATATAAAGTAGCGACCCATCATCTTTTCGCTCCAAGCCAACCTCACCTGCCCGTGGTGCATCCTGCCGAATAACAAACGAGGCGCTGGCAACCGACTGGTGGCGGTTCAACCATCACAATTGAAAGCGTAGTAAATATGTACCACAGACCGATGATGGGCAGCAGCGTCACCGGAGCGAGAAGCTACGCCCTGCGATCGCCAACCCGCCTGTCCAATTATGGGTATAGCCTCTAGATGTTAGCCCTAAGTGGCGAACTACTGGAGAGTCCTATGTCCAGCAGTGGACTGCCATGATGATAATGATAATGTTTGTTAAACAGTTTTACACATAAACCAATAAAGGATCTAGTAAAATCTTGTGAAGTCCTAGATTTAGAACGACAAGCTTATGTATACTTCGAGTAAGTATTGCAGGAATGGAGGTATTAGGTAAGTAGTTTGTCTCTCGAACAATTCATTCCAATTATAAAAATTCATGATTTTTTTGTTAGAATATTGGCACGTGTAATAAGTAATTAATTAACATTCATGTACGTTTGAAATGGGGATGCGAACTGTCAAGTTAATTGGTATACTTTGAAGTAGCTGTCAAAATATATTTACTTCATAATATTTTGCAAGGCTTTACAAAAACGTCACGAGTTTCGCTACTTCTGAGCTCATGATAATAATAATAATATAATAATAATAACCCAAGACATGCCACGCTGGGCCACGCAGCGCCACCTAGCCCCAAACTAAGCCGAAGCTTGTACTATGGGCACTAGACAACTGATAAACTTACTTAGATACATTTTTTTTTGTAAATAAATACATATTGTACATAGAAAACACCCAGACCAATACAAACAGACATGTTCATGAACACAAATGTTTGTACTGTGCGGGAATCGAACCCACGAAACTTGGTTCAGAGGGCAGAGGTCACTACCAAATGAGCCATCGAGCCAGTCGAAAAAGTCTTCATGAAGTCAACCTTTATACTTACTAATTACAATTATTACAAAGCTGTTCAATTTCAGAAACATTGCTAATTCTTTTACTTAGGTGCTCACTGCTTATTGATCCATATATGAGGTAGGATGGTGGCGGTAAAACCATCACGATAGAAGGCGTAGCTAAATAACACAGGCCGATGACGGGCAGCAGCGTCACCGGAGCAAGAAACTACGCCCTGCGATCGCCAACCCGCCTGCCCAGCGTGGCGATTATGGGTATATCCTCCGGAAGTTTGCCCTAGGTGGCGAACAACTGGAGAGGCCTATGTCCAGCAGTGGACTGCAATAGGCTGATGATGATGATGATATGAGGTAGAGGCATGGAAGTATTAAGTACTACGTACAAAAGGAATGCGCTCTATCTATGCATCTTGCAGCTAAAATAAAGAAAATGAAACGATAAGCTAAGGTCGTAAGAGTCTTGTTGCGCGCAAAATAAGAATGTAACCAATGAGAGGGAAAATTGTGAACAAAACGTCTCTTTCTAGCAGCGACTAGATAATAGCGATCATATTTTAATACTAGCTGTGCTCGCGACTTCGTCCGCGTGAAATAGTTATTTTTCCACGTTTTTTATGATGCAACGTGATGTTATATAGCCTAAAGCCTTCCTCGATAAATGGTCTATTCAACACAAAAATAATTTTTCAATTCGGACCCAAGTTCCTGAGATTAGCGCGTTCAAACAAACAAACAAACTCTTCAGCTTTATAATATTAGTTAAGATAGTCACCCTATTCAGAGAGAGACAAAAGGTACATGTACTGAGCTTTCGTTCGGCTTCAATTTTCCGACAACAGCTCGTTCCTTACTTATTACTTCCATGGGTAGAGGACTATGTTTAATTTACCATGTTATCTGATAGCTTTCAGAAAGAACCATTAAAATCGGACTTTGAGAAATCACTACAAAATTATTCTACAAAATGAGAGTGCGATAGGCCTTCAAATTCACCGGGGAAGTCCATTCCAAAATTGTGAAATTAATCAAAAAACATTATTGCGCTATTTTAGGTATATTATTACATCATCATCATCATCAGGCTGCTCACCAGCAGAAACACGACCCGGAGGTCATTTGGCTGCCGTATTCTATAGGGTGGAGGTCCTTCCCCGGACGGGCAGCTCAATTCGAGCGAAGATTCGCTATGCCCCTACCTCTCCTCGATCTCATAAGGACGTCCCTTGGACCACATAACGAGAGAGGAGTGTTTGCTAGAAAATATTTCAAGCACTGATCTGTGGAAGACGTAACTGCTTTATAATATACGTTAAATGACAGTTGAGGTGACACTTACTCGTACCCTTGTCAATAATATTTGTCTTAAACAACAAATAACCATATTATTATTTACTAGCTGTGCCGGCGGCGTCGCACGCGTGGATATCGGGTTTCAAAATTACGGACATCCATAAAATGGTACCTAAATTTTAAGTTAGACCTCTAGCAATACATTGGTGAAAACCGCATTTGATTCCATGCAGTAGTTTGAGCGTGATGCGCGATCAAACATGCAGATAAAAATTACACCCGTTTTCTCAACGCTTCCCGTCACTGCTCTGCTCCTAGTGATTGTAGCGTGATGAAAAGTATACTATAACCTGCCCAGGAGTATGAAAAATAATCGTACCAAGTTTCGTTAAAATCCGTCCAGTAGTTTTTTCTTCTATAACGAACATACAGACAGACAGACAAAAATGTTACTGATTGCATTTTTGGCATCAGTATCGATCACTAATCACCCCCTGATAGTTATTTTGAAAAAATATTTCATGTACAGAATTGACCTCTCTACAGATTTATTATAAGTATATATTTCAACAAAAACATCTTTCATCTCTAGAAGGAAAATTGTATGGATTTTCCTAATAGGTACAGCAACTATAGCATATAAAATGGTCTGTCTATCTTTGCGTTCCAAGCGACCCTCACCTGCCCGTGCTGCATCATGCTGAATAACAAAAGAGGCGCTGGCACCGACTGGCGGCGGTGAAGATTGTCTGGTTTATTGCCTGCAGCTGAATTTCTTCACCGCAGAACACGTAAGTAACCGATTGCAATTCCATTCCTCATCATCTCGATTGTTGGCTCGACTGTACGCTTTATGAGGAACTTCTTGCCTCGCGTCTCGGTTTTGTGGAACCAACTTCCTGCGACAGTCTTTCCGAACAGCTACGACTTGGGAACTTCTAGAAATGAGCGTATTCATATTTAAAAGGCCAGGGGCCCTATTACAGAAAATGAAAACGATCGTTCGTTGAACGGATCGCGTATTTTTGCCCCATTAATCCCTCTCATTTGTCTCTCCCGTGGTTTAATATATCAATTAAATTGTTGAAAATCGACGTTGACGAATTTTAGTTCGTATATTCGAACACGGGAGGGACAAATGAGAGGGATTTATGGGCACAAAAACGCGATCCGTTCAACGAACGATCGTTTTCGTTTTCTATAGTAGGGCCCCTGTTCCTACAGCCGTATTAGCCTATTATGGATAGATGTTTGCCTAAAGTGGCGAACAACTGGAGAGGCCTATGTCCAGCAGTGGACTGCGATAAATGATGATAATGATGAGAAAGTCTGCGGGAACAAAGTCGCTGGTACCAGCTAGTTCTTGATAAAAGTAGTACATTAAGTGTCAAAATTTGACAGACAAATAAAATATGTTTTTCATAAGTGAAAAATAACACTAAATGATTGCATCCAACGTCATTACGAAAAACCCTCTTTGGTATATAAGTAGAGATTTAGGGTCTTAAATCATTGTGAAAATTGTTTACTTACAAGTAACATTATGAAGTTCTACTTAAGCATCGCTATTGTGTTGGTTGTGGTAAGTTTTTTAAATTTTATCAATTATTTTATAAGTGGGAGGAGCTCGGTGGCGCCGTTTTCCTCCGTGCTTCGGAAGGCACGTTAAGCTGTTGGTCCCGGGTGCTATCTTTACCAACTCAGATAGCAGTCGTTACATCATATCAGAGATGATGATAACTCTGACGCCCAAACTGGGAATGGGTATAGGCAGACCTCCGCAAAACTTAGGGTAAGCTATAGCAGTCGCTCTGTGTAAAAGCTTAGCCCTCGCCAAATCTCTCAGTTTGGGAAGCCGACCCTGAGACAATCGGGAAAAAGGCTAGGATGATGATGATTTTTTATGTGGGATGTAAGGGAGCGGCCTTTCATCTTTCCGCTCCAAGCCAACCTCACTTGCCCGTGGTGCATCCGGCCGAATATCAAACGAGGCGCTGGCAACCGACTGGTGGCGGTATAACCATCACGATTGAAGGCGTAGCTAAATACCACAGGCCGATGACGGGCAGCAGCGTCACCGGAGCGAGGAGCTACGCCCTGTGATCGCTAACCCGCTTGCCTAGCGTGGCGATTATGGGTATATGCTCCAGATACTTGCCCTAATTGGCGAACTACTGGAGGGGCCTATGTCCAGCAGTGGACTGCAATGGGATGATGATGAACACTCCCCATATTAAAGGCATTGACACGATTGTTTGACCCGGGTGGTGATTGAAACCACGACCTTTGGTTCAGAAGGCAGTAGACACAACCAGTTGAGCCAACGAGCCACTCAAAAAAAAATAATGCTCATCAGTAGCAACAATTTTTACCAACGAGCCATTTCTATATTTTCATAATCCTCTTAGCGTTGTCCCGGTTTGTGTCTCTAGGCCCAGAGTCCGCTTTGACCATGATCCTAGATTTAGCGAGTCTGGTTATTACATTGAAGCGACTGCCATCTGACCTTCGTAACCCTCAGAAAGGGGAACCAGACAAATTTGGATCATGGTTACACATTCAGAATTAAATGGATGTGCAGGTTTCCTCATGATGTTTTCCTTCACCGCTAAGCTAGTGGTATAATTCCGCACATAGATTTTTGCAAATCCAGAGGTGCGTGCCCCGCGCGGATTCGAACCGACGACCTCACGTGTGTGAAGCGACGATCTGACCACTAGGCTACCATTTCTATATTATATCATTTCATATTTTCTATCCTTTCAGGTCGGTTTGTCCGTCTGTATGCCGGAGCCTAAACCGGAACCAGTAGCTGAACCGGGCTTGTTGGACCTTCTGGGTAAGTTTAAAAACACATCCACCAGTCCTTATGGTGAAAGCCCCACCTACACATAACGCCATCTATCGTGTATTTTATTTTGAAATAAGAAATAGAAATCTTTATTACATGACATCACAACAGCACATAGTACAGAAAAAAACAGTCGAATTGAGAATCTCCTCCTTTTTTTGAAGTCGGTTAAAATGTATGTACTGAACAGCTATTCAAAGTCAAAGTCAAAGTCAAAATAATCTTTATTTGTATAGGTTTTTATGAAAAAACACTTACAAATCGTCGAAGCTACCACCGGTTCGGAAAGCAGCATTCTACCGAGAAGATACCGGCAAGAAACTCGTGTAGTTGCTCTTTTCAAAATGGTGTTTACAATATTATTATCACATTTATACTTTTAACTACGACCACGTCATACAGTCTGGGGCCTTACAAAATTAATTATAAATTAGATTAAAAAAAAGAAATTAACCTTAACATACTCTATATAGGGCAATCAGGAGTAGACCAGTCTCCAAGGCAGCACCTGTTCACAAGTATGACGTGTGTACCAGCCATCGCTTCATTCAACCATATTTGAGGGAGTGTAACGACCCGCCACACAGCGCCACCACCCCAGAAACATTTTAGTGAGCATGACTAGTCCAGTTACCCCAATATAAAATATTTGGCAAAATCATAAAACTAATAAATGAATAAATTAACTGAAGGACGTAGCTTACATAGAATAGAAGTTACATATGACTCTATATAAACAACCAATGAAATGGTTATAATTTTATTATGATAAAGTGCAGGCGAGCAGCATCCGCTTATTTGGCAGTTGACCATACAGTCTTATCACTTAAATAGTCTTCAATTCTGTAATAACCTTTCTTTATTAGACATCCTTTAATATATAATTTAAACTTTTGTATGGGTAGATCAATTATACATTGAGGCAATTTATTGAACATTTTTATGCTAAGCCCTATAAATGACTTTCCACATTTATTCAGCCTCAGATTAGGAATAGCTAGCTTGTGCCTGTTTCTGGTATTGAATTTATGACTATCTGAATTTTTAGGAAGCTTGTGCTTGTTCTTATAAACATGGATTAAACAGTCCATGATATATTGGGAAGCGACAGTTAAGATATTTATTTCTTTAAAAAGGTCTCTAAGAGAATCACGTGGGCCAAGTTTGTATATGGCTCTGATAGCTCTCTTTTGTAAAACAAATATGGTCTGGATGTCTGCCGCTGAGCCCCACAGTAGAAGGCCATAGGACATAACACTATGGAAGTAGCTAAAATAAACCAATCTCGCAGTGTCGACATCAGTTAAATGTCTAATCTTCCTAACAGCATATGCAGCTGAACTAAGTCGTCCTGCAAGGGCAGCAACATGTGGAGCCCACTGCAATCTTGAGTCTAAGGTGATACCTAAGAACACTGTTGAGTTAACGATATCAATGGGTTCTTGATTTATGTTAATGACAGTTTTGACTTGTCTGACATTGGGCATAGAAAACTTTATACATTTAGTTTTCTTAGCATTTAGTAACAGATTGTTACTTGTAAACCAATGTAATACTTTAGAGACAGCATCATTTACTTCGTCAAAATTTTCTCTTTGTCTGTCAACCTTAAATATTAAAGATGTGTCATCGGCAAATAGCACCATCTCACATAAGTCTTTTGCAAAACATGGAAGATCATTAATATATACTAAAAAGAGCAAAGGTCCCAATATTGAGCCCTGGGGCACACCCATAAGCAAGGGGGCTCCAGAGGAGTGACTACCGTTAACATTAATTTTTTGGATTCTTCCTATCAGGTAAGACTGTATCATACTAAGCGAGTCGTTCGATACACCATAATGACTTAACTCATAAGTAGTGTCTGATGATCAACGCAATCAATGCCTTTGACAAATCACAGAAAATCCCCACAGCATCTTGCTTGTTCTCCCATGCATCAAATACATGTTTTACGAGCGCTACACCAGCGTCAGTCGTGGATTTACCTTTGGTGAATCCATACTGGTTCTTATGCAATATATCATTATCTTGTAAGTGGATTATTAATTGATTAAATATAATTTTTTCGAAAATTTTTACTTAAAGCGGGCAGTATAGATATTGGTCTGAAGTTTGATGGGTCACACTTATCACCGGATTAAATAGTGGTATGACTTTACTAAGTTTCATCAAACTTGGGAAATGCCCAGTTTCAATACATTTATTAAAAAATTGTTGCCAAAATTGGTGAAATAATGCTGATTATATTTTTTAATATATCAACAGAAAGTCCCCAGTAATCCTCAGTCTTTTTAATATTTAACTTTCTGAAAGCATCCAAAATGTCTAGGGCGTCGATTTGATGAAAATTAAACTTTACCTTACATTCGACAGAATATGTGTTGAGGAGGTCATAAGCAAGACGCGGGCTAGAACTTAATGTGTCCGTCGTTTTAGATGCAATGTTGGCAAAGAAAGATTCAAACGCGTTTGCCACTTCAACATCCGATTCAACAGTTTTATCATCGATTTTCAAACAGAACTTTCGATCCTTAATTTTACTCTTACAAGTTTCCCTATTGATTATTTGCCATGTCGCCTTAATCTTATTGCTGGCTTTCTTTATTTTATCTTAAGAACATTGATTTCGCTATAGCACATACTCTCTTGAATACCTTTGAGTAGTTTCTTACATGTTCTATAATGGAAGGGTCATTTGAGTTAGCTTTTATATCATATAGTTCAAACAACCTGCGCCTACTCTTATAAATACCTGGTGTTGCCCATTCACTAAATCTACCTTTAGAACTATTGACCTTTATAGTTTTCTTTGTAAATACACTATTATATTCTTTAGAAATAACATCAAACAAATTTTCATACATTTGATCAACATCGTCATTTCGCATATTATTATCAGCGCTCACAATGTGCACTTTTTCATTAATATTTAGCTTAAAATTTTTTATGCGGTTCGCGGTGACAGGTCTACAAATAAAACTAGACGTCGTGCGAGCACTTTGCTGTTCCAATACTACCAACTGGCCGGCATGGTCCGAGTTGACAAAATTAATTATACATTTTTCTTTACACTGCAATTACTGAAAAAGTTGTCTAGGCAAGTTGCTGATGTAGGAGTGATTCTAGTAGGTTCATTAAACAAAGGTAGCAAGTTAAATGATTTAAATAGATTTAAGAACCTAATGGAGTTCTGTGACTTGTCCAGAATGTTTACATTAAAGTCGCCGCAAACAAGTATATTTTTGCTAGATGTACAAATTTTTTTCAAAACTTCTTCCATACGGGACTCAATGTAACAAAATTGCCAGATGGAGGCCGATATACACAAACTATAATGTATCGCTCAAGCTCTGCACAAGCAATCTCAATGGTTCTTTCCAGTGAGAGCAATACAATATCTTTTCGCTCCTTGAATGAAATGCCACCCTGCAATAAGATAAGCGACCCACCTCTAATGGCAGAGTCTCTTGTGAAAGAACTACAGACTTTATAATTATCAATATTTAAAATTAATTCATGCTGTCTCAGCCAATGTTCTGTGATACATAAAGCATGGATATTTTTTGTGTTTAAAAACAATTCTAATTCTAAGTCTTTGCCGGAAACACCCTGTATATTTTGATGTACAATGTTAAAATTGATAGGCTTTTCCTTTGTCTCTAAGGTGCTAGAGTAATCCTCTATTGTCTCAATTTTAAATTTAAATTATTTGGAACAACTTCCAAAATCGGACTAGATGTCCTATTAATATTATTAATATTATAGCCTAATAAGGAAGCCAATTCCTTCTTTCTTTTATAAGGCAAATAAAAAGTTTTGCCAGTCATTGAAAAACTATTATTAATAAATAAATTTGTGTCAAAAAACACAAATTTGTCCTTATAACTACATGTCAAATTGTATAGTAAAGTATTCAACTTATGAATACTGTCATTTTGTTTATCAGTGTATCCCTTTGAAAAGGGGAATG